>JAWZTD010000124.1:732053-742520 GCA_035221335.1 Echites panduratus | reverse complement strand
TATTTAAAGTAGCATGAAAGTTTTGTTAATTTTGATTGAGAAAAATATTTTTTCTAATTAATATTAACAAATTAATAATTTCTAATATAGGTTAAAAAAAATATGGAAAGTACATCATGTGATAGTTCAATTTGACAAAAGAAGGACTTAGCATGGCGAGGATGTTGTTTTGATTAAACTTTGTTTATATCTTTTTTAAGATGACGAGGATGTCGTTCATTTGGAAGTCGAAGAAGGAGAGGATGATATTGAGGATTTGTGAATAAATTTGAATTGTATTTATTAAGTTGTGATTCTTAATGTTTAATATGTGACTTTTTGTAATTATTTAGCATGATTGTTTATTTATTAAATAAAATTTATTGCTCATGTTATATGTATGCTATGTTTCTTAAGATAATAATATAAATAATTTTATCTAAAATATTTTTTAATTGAAAAACTCATAAACCCGGTCCGACCCAGTCCGACCGGTCCAACCTTAACCCCTGCGTCCCGCCGGCTCTATATCCCGTCCGGTTCTGAAAATTGGTTATCCCTCCTTCTTTACATGATTCGGCCACTACTTTGAAGGCCAAATCTTTGATAACTCAAAGCAAGTCATGCATGCCTTTATCTACTTTTGGAGGACGAAGGGTTGCTTAGATTATTGAGAAGCATTATAACAATTTGGCTGATCTTGGGGCTAAACTCACTGATTAGGAGCTTGAAGAACTGTGTTGTTTCTGGACTTTTGCGGTAAGCTTCTTTAGAGCATTTGGTCCCATTATAAAGCTTTTATTCATTCTATTGAGAATTTTCTATTCTTGCTTTCAGCACTTTATGGTGACTTGAGAGATGATGTTACGCGTTTTAAACAATTCTGGTCTATACCAGAATTGAGCAGAACCAGAACCAATGAGAGGATGAAATTTGAAAATAAGGAATTGAGTAATGATGTGGCTAACAAAAACCACAATCTTGAGCATTTGAATAGTCTTGCTACTACCCTTTCCAACTAGTTAAGAGCTTTGGAAGAGAAGAAAAAGAACTTGATTATCCAAGAGAGGACGAACTTGGGCAAACTTGTTGAAACGGAGAAGCAATTGCAGGAAACTCGGATAGAGATGATTGACTTGAGTCATACTAGCGAAAGTTGGGAACCGAGATACCAAGAACTTCAAGGTAGTTGATGTCTAGGGAAGAGTTGATTCAGAATTCAATAGTTCACGATATAATCAAGGAGTGGAGCATGCCTACAGCTTGTTCTATCTATCAAGGCACTGTTGATGCTCTTAAGAAATTGAATCCTGACCTCATCCTGGACGAAAAATTTGAAAGAAGATTCAATAATTCTGTCATGGCAGACAAAGTCGCTTCTTGGTTTACTCCTAAGATAGTAGCTCCCTCCATTCCTCGTCTTCCTGCAAAAAGGACTCCCAAGGTTGTTTCTTCTAACGAGGTGATTCTCAAGAATGACATTGTTGATGTGGTTGCATTAAATGTCACTTCTCCTATAAATGTTGTCTCCCATGATTCCATTTCTCTGGAAGATTTCAATAAGGTACTAGGCCTTTATTTGGAAACTATTTTCTAATCATTATGTTTCTCATTCTAACTCTTTGGATGAGTTTGTAGGTTGTTGAAGAAGAATTTGTTGATAAAGGTCTACCTGAGACTAGCTTTCATGGGAAAAAAACCATTTGATTTGCTAACAAGCTGCTCATCAAGTGACTGTTGAGCTTGTGTGCTCTTTTTGAAAATTTGAGGTCAATATGCCACATAGGATTTTTCTGGGTTGTGTCCCTTAAGAATATTTGTCTTTCTTTATTTTTGACTATGTGCCTTCATATATTTATAAGGCCTAAGTGCCTTTAGGACGTTTTTGAGGCCTATGAGCCTATATGCACTGTTCTTGCACAGTATAACTCTTTAGACTCAGCAATGTTTTTAGTGTCCATTAGAGTATTTGCATTTTGTTTTGGTTTCAGCGCATGGATACCTGGAGAGTGGTCTAGGTGACCATTTTAGGATGATATAGCGTTGTCATTTAGAAGAGGGTCTGAGCGATCGTGACTTTGAGAAGTCATTTATAATGTTTTTTTTTTTTTTTCTTGTGGTATTGCGACCATCTTTTAGTTTGAATCTAAAGTAGTCATTACAAGTAGAGAACCAGATTTGGATCTTCTCCCTTTAGAAAAAAAAAAAAACAACTATAAACTTGATTTGAAAGGAATCTCGAATTTTATTGATAAATCATACCTTTAAGGCAAGATAAAAGTAATGTGCTGAAAGTAAAACTTTAAGCCACCTAACTTTTTAAATAAAGAATTTTTTGAGGTTGGATTCATGCCATGGCCTTGGGAGTTCTCTTCCTTCCAAATTTTAAAAATTTTAATTTGAAAAAATTTCTAAAATCCTAATTCACATCCTAAGTTTTTCAATATCAATATATTTTGTCAAGAAAAATTAAAGGGGTCCCCCCCCCCCTTCTACTATATAATTATATATAACTTTATATATAAAATATTATTTATTTGATAAATTTCTACATTAAAATCTAAAATTGTTAAGATTTAGAATGTTGGTGTTTTCTTATCTTAATTTATTTGTTTGTTTTTTCATTTTGAAATAAAAATTTCTCTTGTATTTCTTGGGATTTAAATATTTATATATATTCTCAAAATATATTAATCTTTCAAGAACAATTTTGTAAATTATATAGAGAAAGTTTTCAATGATGTTAACACTGAATTAATTATTCAAAAACCTCCAAAATAAGAAGTCCCAATAATAACTGTAATAATTTATTTTATTCTAAAGGAGGGGTATAGGGAGGAGTGAGAGTTAAAGAAAAAAAGAACTTTTCTTATACTTTTATTTTCATGTATATTAAAATGATATCATTTATACATTTTTTATTTTTTTCTTTAAAATATTTATTATTAAATAGGTGTTTCTTTTAATATTCAAAGCCTAATATTGCTACTATTTGAACAATCCTATTAAATGAAAACATGATATCAAACAAACTACGTTTATATACTTTGGTGTGTTCGTTTCTTTTACTTACATGATTTTTCAATCTTTCAAATCATTTTTTTTTATCCTTTAATCTTAAATTTCAATTAAAAAGTTTAGAATTTTGATTATTGGGAGAGAATTCAATACCATGTTTGTAATTAGTATAAGTAAAAACTCTTTGTACATGTTCAAGGGTATAGTTTTCTCAATTTATGTTTTCATTAATCCTCCTTATACCCCCAACTCCTAAGGATTGAGAGCGATTCTCACCTACTCTTGTAGTATCTCAAACTCGAGACCTCTCTATTGCATGTATTACTATTTCAATATATTGACAGAAATTGAAAGAATAAAGAAAAAATTGTAAGAAAAAAGATGAATATTATGTGTAATTTTGATTTAAATTTCATGTATCAAAAATATCATTTTTCTTTTTTCTTTATTTATCTCTTGTAAAATATATAAAATTACCCTTTGAGTTAACAACTCAACGTTAATATTTTGACTTCCGATTACCAATAAATTGTTTGAACCGCTAATTAATATAAAAAAGATTTTATTTGAAAAATAATCAATAGGTCAAATTTAACCTAGAAAAATGACAATTTAACCAAAAAAAAAAAAAAGGGCAAGAAAAATGGTTCGAGATTGCACCTTGCTGAGTTGGGCAATGAATTAAATAATTTCATTTTCTAAGAGAGAAAAAACAAAGAAAATTACTAGAATAACTTAACTTATCCGGCAACCAAACTCCCCCTAAAAGGAGGAATATTCCAGTGATCCAGACTATAAAAACACAGGATGGATCCCACTGAACAGGCCTCGGTGTCAGAAGGTGATTAGGTTGTACACCCACGCGCTAACTGAAGTGATTAAGAGTCAAATTGTGAGCGTTCAGTTGTTGGCTCTTTGAGCGCATGAAAAGCCAACATGATTTTGATGGAACACTGCCCATTGGAAATGTCATTAGTCTACTCGCATCGTTGGAGGTGTTTTTCACTCCCGTCTTGCAAGAAGATTCTCTCTGCACCAACGTTTTTTTTCATGATTCCTCAACGGCCAAGAAGTATATTCGAAGCAAATATTTAGATTAGTCTAGAACGGTACAAATTGGGAAAAGGAATCAATTTTCATGTAATTTCACTTTTGCCCCATCACTTTTATTTTTGTTCAAACCTTTGGGGTAATTTTAATTTGCTCCAATCCCAATCCGATTTCGGCTGTCCAAATTTCTTATCATTTTATGGAATCAATGGTTTTGTATATTAAACTAGTGATGTTGTTGGGAAATCTGACTTTGCGGGGACCTTTGGATGAACCTTGGGGTTTCCAAACTATAACACACAACTAACAGGAAGAATTTTGAGTCCCAAAAACTAAGAGGCAAGTGTGACTTATAAAAAGCTTTAATGTTAAAAGAGATAGTACTATATAATTCAATTAGCTTTTTGAGTAAGTCATAAAGCCATTCAAGAATATTAGATAAGTGATGTGAGATGTATTATATTTTTCTAATGAAGTAATTTTAAGAATCAAGTTCTTTTAGTAAAACAATCTCATAAACGTTAAAATGTTACTGTGATAAAATTCATAGTAACATGATTAAAATGTATATATACCAACTAGAGTATTGTAGGAGTGGACAATTTGATTAACTTTTTAATATGTATCCAAGTATATTATATAATAAGAGCATATGGATAGCTTACCCAAATTAAATAGATATAAATGAATGTTACTCATATAAAATAAATTTAATGAATATATTTTCTATATTCAATAATTATTCACTGAAGAAATTTAATCAAATAATCATGAAAATGAAACATTATATTTTCAATTTGAGAGGATATTCATTATAATGTTTTTATATTTTCAATTTTAATTAAATAAAATAAAACTAGAAATTTTGAAAATAAAAGAATGACTGATATTGAAAAAAAATGATGTTAATGGGGAAAACAAAAGAAAATAAAGGAAGAAAAGAGAGAAAAAGAAAAAAAAGTCCTTGAAAGAATTTAAGAGATAGTTTTTATAATTTATAGTTAAACCTATAATAAGAACGTGAAATGTGACAGTAAAAATAAATAAAATTAAAAAATAGTTGGATATTCATGATAATCACAACCCATGGATTTTAATTAAGCAAATTGTCACCTTAGCTTGACCTCCATAGTGGATAAGATCTAAAGCAAAGCTGAGCAAGAAACAAACCCAACATCCAAGAAAAAAAATTGGGGGCAAAACCTAAAATATATTTATTCTCATGTCCTTAGCCGTTCTTCTTGAGCCCTAGTTATTTCAAGAAGGCAAAGAGAGAAAAATTTGAAAGAGGGGGCCTTTGATCTTATCTAAAACGGCCATACACAAATAAATGTGCTACGTCAATGCCAGCCCATATTCAAAGAATCACACTATCGAATATTCAACCTCTATCCCTTTCTCTCTCACACACTCACACACTTTACTTTTTCAGTTTTTTCATTTTTTTCTCTCCCCCATCAAAGATTCGTTTCGTATGCGACGCCCCGACCTCGACACCACGCACTCTGATTTCTCCTCGTCTATCTTGAAAAAAATACACCACTACAGAAAATGAAAGTAGAAATGAAGACATGGAAAAAAAATAAAAGGAAAAACCCTCTTCTTTTATCAGGCTAGACTAATTGAGAAAGTTAAGTATATATATTATATATATATATATATATATATCAGAAGATTTCATTTATTTTCTTGTCAACCAAAGATTATTCCATTTCTTGATTCTACTTTGATCCCTTTATTCTCGTTTCGCATCCGGATCTCTCTATGCTCTCGGACAAGCCACGGAGTCACAGACCAACGGTTCCACATTTAAGATTGGTCCCTTCCCTTTAAAAAGGTTGAGAGATTTCTTGATAAAGAAAAAATAGAGTACAATTAGAGAAAAAAGGCGAAGATGATAAATATGATAAACCATCATAATAATGGTGATTTGAGTGAGAAAATGCAGAGAACTCAAGAGTATATTGAAGCTTTGGAAGAAGAACGTGGAAAGATTCAAGTTTTCCAACGTGAACTTCCACTTTGTCTTGAGCTCGTCACTCAAGGTACCTTCATTCATTCTCAGGTTGGTTTAAAGGATTAAATTTGGTTTCAGTTTTCTTATGTGGGCTTGTTTTGTTTTGTGTGTGCAGCTATTGAAACATGCAAACAGCAGTTATCTGGAACAAATGAATATAATTTTCATGGCCAATCTGAATGCTCACAGCAGACGTCCACTGAAGGTCCTGTTTTGGAGGAGTTTATTCCGCTGAAGAGGAGTTCATCGTCCGATGAGGATGAACTGCAATCTCATAAGACAAAGAGGAATAATAACAGCAAGGATAGGCTGGATGGCAAAAATAGTGATAAAGCGTCGTCGAAAAAGTCTGACTGGCTTAGATCTGTTCAGTTGTGGAATCAGACCCCAGATCCACCCGCAAAAGAGGTACCTTTTCTCAAAATTATCAGAGCCTTTCTAGTTTTGGCATCTGGCTTTTGTCTATTTGGGTAAAGATTGAAGCTCTATGGGTTTTTCTTTGGGTTTAGGAATCACCAAGAAAGGTTCAAGTTGTGGAGGTGAAGAGTAACGGAAATGGTGGAGCTTTTCATCCATTTAGGAAAGAGAAGAGCGTTGGGACCAGTGCTGATGCTGTTGCTACTGCCTCACAACTGCCAATGACTGGTGGTAGGTCATCTGGTCCGGCAGCTGCTGCCAGTTCCACGGCAGAGACGGGGGGCAGTAATGGTGGTGGAAGTGGTGGTGGGTGCAAGAAAGAAGATAAGGAAAAGGAAGGGCAATCCCACAGAAAGACAAGGCGTTGTTGGTCACCTGAATTACACAAGAGGTTCTTGATGGCCCTTCAACAGCTTGGTGGTTCACATGGTATGTATGTGTGCATCAGCTAAAAAAACTAAATTAAAGTAAATTAAATTGATTTCAAGTTCAAAAATCCTTAACTTTGATTGAATGTTTCTTTCCAGTTGCTACACCAAAACAAATTAGGGAATTAATGAAGGTAGACGGCCTTACCAACGATGAAGTTAAAAGTCATTTACAGGTTTGTTGATTTTCTTTTCCTCTATTATTTTCATCACATTTTCATTGTTAGATTATCCTTTTTAGACTTAGATGATATAGATAATACTCTATTTTCTTTTTCCGGTTTCACCAGGATGTCCCTAGAATTTGTATCATGCGTCGTTTCTATCTTTCCACTAAGACTTATCGGATAAAGTTCTTACAGTACTTTTGAAAGGGAAATTAGGACTAACTAGCCTTACATGTTCTTGATGAATGTAGTGGAGCATCATCTCTTGATTACGGGCAGAAATTTCAGTTTCAGAAAAGGACACTCTTTTGAGTTATAACTTAAAAACTTAAAATGTGGCTACCTCGTACTATTGAAGAATCTACAACTTGTAGTTTGTTTAAATCGTGCCTTCAAGATCATTTCTTTATTCTACCCTACCCATATATCTTTCAACATCCATAGCAAGATTCTTTTTTTCCCGTGATTTGGAATTTTGAATTACTGTATCATTTTCTTCTCCGATTATGATGATATTTTCTATTGCCTAAACTGGTCCTTATAATTGATTACAGAAATATCGTTTGCACAATAGAAGACCAAGTTCATCAATCCACAACAATAATAACCCACAAGGTGCACAGTTTGTGGTGGTGGGAGGAATATGGGTGCCACCACCAGAATATACTGCCATGGTCACAACTACTGGTTCAGGGGAAGTATCTGGAGGGGCAAATTCTAATGGAATCTATGCTCCAGTTGCTACATTAGCATCTCCTCCTCAAGATGGATCTGTATCTATAAAGCAGAGACAACAGCAACATAATAATAAGCAATCACATCCGGAGGATGACCGGGGCAGCCATAGCGGCGGAGTTCACCACTCCCTTAGTTCTCCTGTAACGTCGTCGTCCACGGATACCACCACAGCTTCACCTAACTATTGATGTTGTTCTTAACACTGTAGAAAAGTTTTGCAACAAAAAGCCCTTCTGTAATGTTCCGATACACGGTATATAGGAAAACTATAGAGTTGTTTTTGGGTCATTTTCTACCATATTTTGACATTGTTACATTTGTTTTTTGTAATGTTTTTCTTCTTTTGGAGGATCTTGAATACCCTTGACAGTGACAGTAAATTGAATAAACATAAATTTTGATCCCTTTAGGTTGGAAGTTTGAATTGAAGAAAGCCTTCTTGATTTTACTTAGGACCCTGTTGAAATTCAATATTGGTTATCAATTATTATCACTCTTAGTATATTGTTAGATTAGATTAAGACCATTGTTGTTGTTCTTAATTCAATATATGTTAATTTAATCAACCTGAGAGAATCTGGCAAAAGATCCTTATATTATTCAGAAATCAAGAATGATTTATTTATATATTTTTGCGAAAATTTTATTTCTAAAGGATAATGAAATGAGTGCCCTTTCCTTGAATGAAAAGACATTTGCACAACAACAACATTGTTGAGTAGATCTTGCTTAAGATTTACAGCTGTGGCGGCGGAGGACATGGCTCATGATTCTGAATGGCAGCTGGTTATTATCAATCAATAACAGCAACCGAAGGAAAGGAAGAAAGAAACTTTACGCAACAAAAGAGATGAAAATATCCATGTCGAATTTACTGAGAGAAGGGAATTTTTCTTGGGTGAGTGAGCAAAAAAGAGAAGGAAATCGAATACTTTAGAGGAAAAGGCAGGGGATATATAGAGAGAATAATTAATCTCAAACTTCTTGAAGAATGGCAAGTATGCGTTAGAAAATGAAATGGAATATATATTGGGTAAAAATGTTAGTACGAAATTGTTCTAAGATAAGATTCGGAGAAACAAATGTTAGGTAAAATATGATAGTCGTCGTCGATGCCCATAAAATAAACCCATGTATGTAATGTAAGTATTATTCAGCTTGTGGGAACTGAATTGAATTCCAACTGTTGGTTCACGAGAAGTTTCTCTTCTGAATCGTTCGTTCATGTGGAAAAGTTACAGAGCTTTAAACTAATGGGCAGAGAAAAGAAAAGAAAAATCATCTTTGTATTCATATTCAGCCCCACAGAAGCAAGGAAAGATCAATGGTGCTATGGAAGCATCTTTGCTTGCTTTTGAAATCTTAAACCGGGATTCCATCCAAACCATGAGGCTGGTCCCAAGGTTCACACGCAGTATATACAATGAAATTTATTTACATGACTGATTAACTTATTATTATTATTAACAATATTGAAATTGCTATGTGTGTATTCTATTATAAATATATATATATATATTTATTTATTTAAAGCAAAGATATCAGAATCAACAAAAGTTTAAAAAATTTGAAATATCGCAATTTCAATAAGTTATTTTCTTTTCCAATATTAATGAAAAAAAACCCAAACATAATCTTTCACATTTGATAAATATAACCTTTTCTAATTTAAGGATGCAATTTTTCATAAATAATCTTTCCTATTTAATAAAATATTCATAATCTTCGATGTTTAATAATCTTTCATATTTTTCATATTTAATAAATATATATAACTTTTATATTCACAATCTTTCATGTTTTATTAATTTTTAATAGATTAACATAATCTTTCATAATTAATATGCCAATTAATAATATATATTGATTTATTAAATATATTTTTATTTATGTTCAATAAATATTGACTACATATTTTAATCAATGAATTTTTTAAATGAATATCCAATGAACATAACCCACGGAGTTTAATTTATATATTTAGGATAATTGAATATGTTTGAGTTTTACAATTTTGGTGCTGATGAAAGGAATCAAATGGACATGTGATTAAGTAAATTTTGTCACAGCCTTGTCCCTTAGGAGACACTATAATGACTAGAGTGACGAGTATGGAAACGATAGATTACGAGTTCGAATTTCACCAATAAGCTATTACATTAGATCCTACATATATCCACGAATAGCTAGTGGGGCCTAAAAAAAATTACCACAACCTTTTTACTTGGATAAATCATCTTGGGATTAAACCCATTGTAGTTCCCAACAATTACTAATTTATTAAGATAATCTTTTTTTTTTCATCCAAAAAATATATTTGTGGTCATTAAGTAAATTTTATTACAACATTTTTACTTGGATAAATCATCTTGCGATTAAACCCATTATAGTTCCGAACAATGAAGAATTATCCATTAAGATTAACTCTTTTTTTTTCTTCCTAAAAATACATATCTGGTCATTAAATAAATTTTATAACAACCTTTTTACCTGGATAAATCATTTTGGGATTAAACCATTTATAGTTTCCAATAGTTCAGAATTATCCATTAAGATTATCATCTTTTTCCCCTACAATATATATATATATATATAATTGAGTGTAAAATACAGTTGATTTGTGTTTTTATACTGCCAAGTAACTTGCACAACT
>JAWZTD010000124.1:703835-726548 GCA_035221335.1 Echites panduratus | reverse complement strand
TCAGAAGCAGAGATGTTGTATTTCTTGAAGATGAGTGCTATGGAGATGTGGAGAAGGAAAAAGAACAAGCAGCTCCTGATGAGTTTTCAATATTTTTACAGCCATCTTCTATAGTTGATGATGATCATGGGGGAGATACACAGAAAAATGAAGTTGAAAATAATACTGAAGAACAAGAGCCAGGTGAACAGATCCAACAAGAACCTCCACTAGTTGAACAGGGTCTAAGAAGAACTTCAAGACAAAGTAAACCAAGTTCAAAGTATCCTCCTGAGGAATATGTGACCGTTAGTGAAGCAGGTGAACCAGAAAGTTTCATGTAAGCCATTTCACATGAGCAGAAGGAAGAGTGGTACAAAGCTATGCAAGAAGAATTGAAATCCTTATATGAGAACCACACCTATGACTTGGTGAAACTGCCTAAGGGGAAGAAAGCTTTGAAGAATAAATGGGTTTACAGATTGAAAATTGAAAATAATAGCTCACAACCAAGGTATAAAGCAAGGCTAGTTGTGAAAGGGTTGTCAGAAAAGGGTGTAGATTATGATGAAATATTCTCTCCAGTTGTGAAGATGTCTTATATCCGAGTTGTTCTTAGCTTGGCTGCTAGTTTGAATCTAGAAGTTGAACAGCTTGATGTTAAGACTGCTTTTCTTCATGGTGACTTGGAGGAAGAAATCTATATGGAACAACCGAAAGGGTTCAAGATGAAAGGAAAAGAAAATCATGTTTGCAGGTTGAAAAAGAGTTTATATGGACTTAAGCTAGCATCGAGACAGTGGTACGAGAAATTTGATTCTTTTATGGCAAACCATGGATTCAAAAAGACTACAACTGATCATTGTGTATTTGTGAAGAAATTTTCTGATGATGACTACATTATTCTTTTATTATATGTTGATGACATGCTGATTATTGGTCATAATGTTCAAAAAATTGACAAGGTGAAGAAAGCAATCAGTACGGAGTTTGCAATGAAGGATTTGGGATCAGCTAAACAAATCCTTGGAATGAAAATTCTTCTTGATAGGAAAAGCAAAAAGCTGTGGTTATCTCAAGAGACCTACATTGAGAAGGTTCTTGAAAGATTTAATATGAATAAGGCTAAAGCAGTTTGTTCTCCACTTCCAGGTCAACAATGTCCTACAATAGAGAAAGAAAAGAAAGATATGATTATGGTGCCTTATGCTTCAGCTGTTGGGAGTGTGATGTATGCTATGGTCTGCACTAGGCCAAACATCGCTTATGCGGTTGGTGTTGTCAGCCGATTTCCTTCAAATCCGGGCAGAGAACATTGGGCTGCTGTTAAATGGATTCTCAGATACTTGAGAGGCACTTCTAAAGCAGCTTTATGCTTTGGTGTTGGTGAACCTGTATTGGACTGTTATACAGATACAGATATGGCAGGTGACATAGACTCCAGGAAGTCTACTTCCGGCTACTTGATGACTTTTGCAGGGGGAGCTGTGTCATGGCAATCAAGACTGTAAAAGTGTGTTGCATTATCCACTACAGAAGCTGAATATATTGCTAATACTGAAGCTTGCAAGGAAGCTTTGTAGATGAAGAATTTTCTGGAAGAGTTGGGTATAAAACAGAGACAGTTCGTAGTTTATTGTGACAGTTAGAGTGCTATCCATCTGGCAAAGAATTCCACATTTCACTCACGATCAAAACTTATTGATGTGAGATACCATTGGATTAGAGATGTGTTGGAAGCCAAGTCTTTGGAACTTGAGAAAATTCACACAAATGAGAACGGTGCTGATATGATGACAAAATCCTTACCCAAGGAGAAGCTTGAGCTGTGTAGGAATAAAGCTGGTTTGCTGATTCCCCATATATGAGGTGAGGGGGAGAATTGTTGGGTCGGTCACCATTATGTGGGGACCACCCACTTATCAATTAAAAAAAAAAGGTGTAACTTGCTTTTTTCATTTTTTCCTTGTCTCTGTCGGTCATCTTCTACAATTAAGGAAGGCATAGAGAGTGCAGAAAACAGAGAGACGAAGAACCAATACAACATAAGGTTTATTCCTTCATTTCTCAAGATCAGGTGGTGAAATTAAGTTCAGATTTCATCTGAAGAGTCCTGGTGACAGGTTTTATCTACCTATCGGTTTTGATTTGGCTATTTGTTGTGTTATTGTGTTGCTTGGGATATCCACTTTGGTGATGATATTATTCTGTTGTGGTGTATGATAGCCAAAATATTATTGTTGACATTTTGGTGTTATGTATGAGCCTCTAGAGTGCCTCTAGAGGAGACTGTTGTAAATCTCATTTGATATAGTGGAGGATTTTGGCTGTGGACAGAGGTCTCGTGGTTTTTTCCGATTTGGGTTTTCCACGTAAAAATCTTGGTGTCTCTTATTGTGCTTAATTTATCTGTTTTTAGATTGATTGCGGTCACTTGATTGTGGTATTATTTTTGTTAACTCATTTTATCACACAAGGGGGAAGAAGATTATTCTGAGAATTGCATTTGAATATTGAAACAGGTGTCATTCCTTCCCAACAAGTTCCACTCTAACGAACTCCATTCAAAAGATAACTAGACATGGAAAAATGAATTCCTCCAATTTTTAGTAGATTTTGGATAATCACTAATCCTAAATTATTAAAATATATCCAGGAGCCTAACCGTTAATGGATAGACAGAATGCTCTTTTAAAAAGTTCGAGACTGACAGGAATAGATTTGATGAAGCAAAGAATGAGGAATGAGACTATCATTTCGACAGAGTTTGGGGGTTAATTATGCTAAAGGAATCCTCCAGTCATGCATGATATCAAAAAAATAATGGGTGAAGCGGGAATCTAAGTCCGGATTTGATACTTGACTCAATGACAGATAAAAGATTAAGGTAAACAGTGGCAGGACTATCAGTCTTGGAACGGAGCAGAAACTTATACTCGACTGAAGATTTGCATTTTTCATCACGATCATTAATTTTGCTTATGGAGATATTTGATTTAAGAGGAAAAATCCCCAACACCCTTCAATCATGATAATCATTTGAAATTGGAGAAAGATTTTCAAGAATTGGGGGAAAATAAAAACAAGCATTTTCAAGTTTCAAAGCATTTGGAACAACCATAAAAAAAGATAAGATAGAAAGAAAAGAGAACTTACTGGTTGAATTTGCCGACTGCTAAAAGAGTTCCCCCCAGGACTGACTCACCGGAGAGATTGAAGTGTAGTAATATTAGAGAAGAATGGTCAGGAACTCAAAATGACTCTTTGCAAAATGAGGAAGCCCTAAAACAAAGTACCATCAACATGATTATCAAGTAGGGGAAGTGACGGGATACAACATAATCGAGTCTCATGGTCAATGGACAGCACGACCTGCTTTTGAATTTGGTCCAAAAGGAATAAAAGCTCCATAGCTCAATGATTCTAAGATTAATATAACAGGGCTGATCTTCAAAGCCCATCCGATGGCATGTTCTTTTTAGTAAATAAACTTTCAGTCCAACCTGGATTCAAATAATATCATTAGCGATGGCAGCCGGCCCCCCAACCAGCCTGACCCTACCTCCAGCCTCGCCCACGAACCGTGTGAACAGTAATCAAGCTCGACCCGCAATGTCAATCTGCCTAGGAATCGTGTGGTTTAATATTTTTTCAAATTAAACCGCCCCATAGCTCGTCATCAACCTACTCCGTAAACTCGCCTCGACTAGTCTTGTTACCTTTCCACAGCCCGTCCACCCCGTCAAAAACTGTCTCGACCCATCCCAACCCTCCCAGACTCTTCTCGGCCCTCCAATGGCCCACCCCGTATAAGGCCTGCCAGCCAGCTGTACCAGTTTCCATGAGCCAGGAACCAGCCCGCCCAACCCCATCAACCCGTCCCAACCAATCTCGTTAAGTTCCAACGGGTTTAATTAAATCAACCGCCCTGTTGCCATTGCTAAATATCATATTTATCCAATCCTGACAAAATATTGTTTTTAGGATACGTATCCTATTCAAATTGTAACAAGGATGCTACTAAATCCTTATAAAAGTCCCCCACTCTACAAGAAAGGTATACAATGACTTTTGCATTATATCTCTAAATTATTTGCCTCTGTATTTAACTCTAACTCAAGTATAGGAGCTGTTTGGCATCCCCAAGGACCAATTTCTAATCTTGTAGGAAGATTCAAGTGGAAGATCCAACAGGTGTTGTGAATTTCGGGTAACCAAAATTTTGAGTATCAAAAACATATATTTAAAATTTTCTAATTCACGTGAAAAGGTATATAAAATGAGTCAGTTCACTTATAACTAAAAGATCATGATTTGAACTAAGGGTGTAAAAGAACCAAACCAAGCCTGAATGTGCCAGGCTCGAGCTTAGCTCGTTTAGATTTTTCTGACTCGAACTCTCAAGAGCCTAAAAGGTTAAGCTCGAGCTTGGCTAGTAATACATAAGGGAAGTTAGGGCTCGTTTAAAAATGTAAAAGAATCAAGTCCAAGCTCGAGAGCTTAGGCTCGAATTTCCTTTACGCTTGTTTAAGCTAGTAAAAGAAAGAAAATAAAAATAAATTTCGCAATAATTATATTGAATTAAAACTCAATTACAATACCTCCAAATCTGAGTAAAAAAAAAAATCAAATCCACTGTGAATTTATTAAATTATAAATCATAATATAACAAAATGAAAAAACTTAAAAATTATTGTTCAACATGTTTGCCCATGCTTTCCTATTCATCTATTATGTTTCAAAAGGAGGCAAATTTCATTCTTATTTTCTTCCTTGTCTACTAAAACAAAGGCAAAATATCTTCCTCTGTGCCTTCATAATCAAATTCCCAATGCCATTTTTGCATCTCCTTTCTAATTCAAGCATTCTTTCTTTACTTTAGTAGCAAACCAATTAACTCAACATTAAAAAATAACCTTGGCAAATGCACCTAAAAAAAAAAAACATTTCTTAAGTTAGAACACCATTTGTGTTCTCAAACATAGTACATAACAAAATTAAAATATTACCATTACATTTTCTTATACATATTGTGTAACTCCAAAGCCCTATAATGCATTTCCCTGCTTCACATAACATTGCAGTTTCATCACTTCCCAATCGTATATTTAAGTACCACAGCAAAATGTATAGTTAGCCAAGTTCAATCAGACCAAACCTACAACATAAATCAGACAATACCATCTTTTTTACTTCAACAAAAGTTGGAATAAAAAATTAAGATAATAAATATATCAGAATCCATATGCTTCTTTTCTTCTTGCAAAAAAAAAAAGAAAAAGGAAAAATATTAAACTAAGTAATATCATGTAAGAGTTATATTCAAAAATTGAAAATATATCTCACTTTGCTCTTTTTCTTCACTCCATGGAGATTACTCAACCAATCACCTCCACATAATAACATTTGCACTATTTCCGAAGAACATGATGAACGATATGAATCAATTACTCTACTACCAGCACTAAATGTATGTGAAAAAAGTTAAGAACAAGCTTCTGCAAGTACCATTATACATCCACAAAGTACCCTGTAAGCACCATATAACCAATCTTCTGATTAGTTGATTTCCACAAATTAGTAGTCAAGCTAATCTTATTAGTACCCTTTAATTGCAACTTCAACTTCTTTTTTTCACATTCATAAACGAACTCACAATCCTTTTTTATTGTATTTCGAGATATCTTCTACCACTCAATCATTCCACGTCTCTACATTATATTGAATCCTTGCTCCTCAACAATACTAAATGGGTACTCATGTATCAAATCTAATGAGCTATTCCCTCAATCATTTTCATCATATTAAATCTCCTTTATATGATAGTTGAACCATAAGCAAGTACATCTACTTTAGATTGGGCAGGAGGAAAATTGATCCTTTGTTGTTCCATTTTATATCTCTTTCGCAAAAGACAAATTTCAAGGTGTCGCCCCAAATGACTTGTTATAGTACTCTTCATACTAAAATATCTTTTGCTATGAAAGCATTGAGTTTTCTTGGAGCCATTAGTCATTTCTTCTTTAAACTCAAGCCAAACAAAGGAAGTCCTAGTCCTTTTCTACTTTTCAAAGTGGCTATCATCACCAGTACTTTGTTCTTGATTAACAATATTGTCTTCAATTGGTTCAAGGGAGGGGTTAATGGTGCTGTCAAAGTACTTTTCATCAACATTTTCTGCCTCCTCTATTTCATGTGAATCAATTTTCAATTGTTGCAAATCATTTTCTTTTGGCATAGACAAGACCTCTGGTGTGCTCGACTACTCGACAGTGACATATTTAAAAAAGAGAATAAATAAAAAATTTAATTACTTAAACGAGTGAAGTTTTTTTAAAAAATCAGTTATGTTTTTCAGCAAAAAAAAAAAAAACAAAGAAAAGGGGTATTGTTCTCTCTTCAGAAAAAAAAATTAGAAAAGCTTTAATTAGAAAAAAAAGAATTAATATTCACCCAATCAATCAATTAAACACTAAATTATGAGAAACTAATCTATCGTATTGATATTCATGAATCATGATATAGTCAAATCAACTCCAGCTACAATGCTTACTATATACATATCTATTATTAAATTACAAAAGCTAGTTGCAGGACAGTCTCAAACACTAACCTTACTTTTGGCTAGAAATATGAAAAATTTAAAGTGCAAATTGTAGTGGGAAAGTTGGCATGATAGCATGGTGAGTAAGAAAAATTATCAATTATATTCCTTCCTAATCAGAATATGCTAAATAGAAATGCTTTTGAAGAAGAGTTTATAAAGACATATAGTTAATCTTGATTGATAGCATATATTTCAGCAAACTGATGTTCAAAGAAAATCTTTTTTGGGACTTGTTTTTTTATGAAAAAAGAAAAGTCTAATAGCAAGAAACATTACCTTTGTTTGCTTGGAGCTCCCCTTGAAAAATTGTTGACTTGGCAACGACAGTTAAGGTCTGCGATGGTAGAGGCAGTAGCTCCAACAGTAGCTGACTTGCTACTGGAAGAGATTAGGGTTGGCAGCACTCAGCAGCTACGTCGTTGGTAGTGGTGGCAAGAATGATGAGAGGGAAGGAAAGAAGAGGGATGCGGTTATGTGAGACAGAACTGGAAGATGAGAGATGTAGAAGTTATGAAATGAGATTAGGGCATCACTCTTCAGGCAAACATAATATAAAATTATTAATAGTTTATTTTGTAAAAAAAAATGATATATTTAAATAAATATATTATATAATATAATAATAAATTATTATTATATATTAAAAGCTCTTTTCGCGAGCCTAAATAAACGAATACATATTGATTTGGTTCAACTCCTTTAATAAAAGAGCCCAGCCCAAGCTCGGCTCAAGCTCATATTAGACGAATGGAATTCGAGCTTTCACCAAGTCGAGCCCCGAGCCTTTTCTGAATAGTTTCGTCTCATTTACACCCCAAAATTTAATTATTTATAACACCACTTTAAATATTTTTCCTAAAATTATATGCTATTGATTTTTTAATTATTGGGAAATGCTTTTAATATAATAGTTCTTTGTTCAAAATCGAATATTCCATTTTTTATATGATCACATATATACATATATATTAAGAGTGTATGTGACTTTAATAAAATTACTAACTTATCCTTTTAATTAATTTAATTAGTGATAGTTGTTTTATACAATTGGACGTAAATACTTAAATTAAAGAGGTTGTTAGTAAGATTTTATATTAAAAATCTATTAATATTTAGAGATGAGAAATTGAATTCTGAACAATCTAAAATAGAAATAGGGACATTAAATTTTGGACGATGGGGTAGGAAATTAAAATAACTTAAACTACATATAGATGAAATCACATATTTTGTTCATTTTATGTTTAGATTTAATTGTCTCTCTATTTCTAGACAAATTGGTAAATTTCATTTTAAAACTATTTTCGACTTGTAACGTAAGTCCTTGAATTAAGCTTTATTTCATCATTAAACACTGCACTAATTGGAGCATTCGAAAGAAATTAAGGTGGAGAAGGGTGAAGAGAAGAAAAAATACTTGAAGATAATAGATTCTTCGAAAAAAAAAAAACAAACCAAAAATATCACAGAGAAAACCATGAGAGATGGGATATAGAAAAGATGGTAAAAGTTAGATTCCACGTCGAACAACAAGTCAATTCACTTCCCAATTTCAGATAATCTCGTGCGATGGCGAGTGTGAGCATCCCAAACTCAGATATCTTAGATTCAAAAGTTAGAAGAAGTCCTTCTAAGCTGATATTTTGGACCAGAAAAGAGCTCCAGGGTATTATCTGGTTTTCAAGGTATTCGGGTTCAAAGTTTGAAAAAAAAAAGTTTAAAAAGAGAGGAAAACTATCCGTTCAAATACATTTTTGTTTATTTTCCAATTTTTAAAAATTAAAAGTTCTTGGCCAAATGCATCCATCCATGAAGGACTACCGATCATCTTTATGGTCAAAAAGACTTATTTAACAATTCAAAAAAATATAGGAATATAAAAAGTTAAAAACTTGATCGAGAATCTAAAATGAAAGTCGAAAATAGTTTAGAAATAAAATTTACCTTTTGTTTAAATAACTTAACAAATTGTAAATTCTTTTAATCACAATTCATTATTGCGAGAAGTATCCTTTATCCATGCTTAGTGCTATAAAGATGTTGTTTGGATGAGTTTATTTTAAAAATAAGGACTCAATGTTTTTTAATGTTTAAATTTTTTTTAAAAAGTGTTTTTAAAACATGCCAGAATTTTAATTATTTGCAACTTATTCAATCATCTTTCTCAAACGAATCTTTTTCAATCTTTTTTTTTTGTTTCTTTTATTTATCATGTTTCCTTTTTATTGTTCACTACCTTTTTTTTTCATATTTTCCTTTCTCTTATTTTGTTTTAATTTTATTTCTTTCTCTGACTGCATTAATTATTTTGAAAATAAATGACTTAAACATATTAGAAATTAGTTTAGTTTTGGATATATTATAAATTATATGATAACAATTGTTATAAATTCTTTTACAAAAGCTTTCCAAAATATTTCAAAGTGCTTTTTGTCATCATTTTGTTGAGTGAGGGGAAGAAGGGTCTTGGGGCTTTCTTCCATCATGAAAAAAATAAGCATTTTCTTGTACTTGTAGCTAGCCTAAGTCATCATTTTGTTGCCTCAAAGCCAAGGGATTCCTCTGACTTACTGGAATAGGAGCGGTATGGGATAATCCAGATATCAATCCCTTTCCTTATTGATACAAAAGTGCTTTCTGAACCTTGCAATAAGATTACCCATAACAATACTCTCCGGCTAAACTACAAAACAATATAAGAAATTAGTGTGATACCTTTATGATCGAGCGTGTGGTCTTGAATGCGAATAATAAAAATATGTAATTATGTATCAAAAACTTCATGATATATTATATTAGTAGTTTATTTTACACTTCAATATGTTCATAGTCAGGTGTATAAAGATTTTCAAACCTTTATTATTAGTCATTGTTCACACAAAATTTGTGTGTAAATGAGAGATAAGAAAATTGTGACAAAATATTTTTAATCAATTTAAATTGGTGGAATACAAAATCTGATGGTGACTAAGCTCCTTCAATGCCCCAGAACCAATCACTAGATCGAGGATTTCAAAGATGAAGAGGGCTTTGATGGCATTTGTACGAGACAAAGAGAGACAACTTGACTTTGAAGCCATATTTGAGGGAACTAAATTTGATAAGATGATGAAGGCATGAAGCTATGAAATATATTTTTGATTGATGGCTTGTAAGGCTTGAAAAAATGTCAAGAATGTGAAATAGAAAAATGGGACAAAAGACACCAAGTTGGCATGAAGGAAGTCAAGCAAAATGGAGCCAAAACGGAGCTTGAATAGTGGTTGTCTGGAGCCATATCTGGTGCACTGTTCGGCACTAGATAGAAATGAAGAATTTGGTTTGCTTTCCAGAGACCATCTGGTATGAAATCCAGTCCTCCATCTGGTGGTTTAAGGCCTCAGGTAGACAACGAAGAATGCAATGTTTGCTCTGTTTTTCTTATAATTTTGAATAGTTTTTAAGGGCTTAAATGTCTTCTGAGCCCTAAGCAAGAATTTTTATGTCTTTTCAACTCAAGACTATAAATAGTCTCTTATTTGTAATTCTATGAATAACTGTTACAAACAACTATTTCCTTTGAGTGAATGAAATCAAAGATCAAACATGATCTTCAAGTGTGTTCTTCAAAATTCTTCTTAGGATTCTTGAGTGACTTCATAAGGGACATTCAATTACTTTAGGTTAAGGAATTGAAGAGTCTAACAAATTAAGAGGTTGGTTGATGTTGCAAGAAAATATAGGTCAAACTAATTAACCTTGAATCTCAAAGATCAAATTTAACCTAATAGAATCATGGTAGGGAATTGAAATACATAAAAGCCCTTAAAAGATATCAAAAACTATAAGAAAAGTCAAGAAAATAAAGTCAAATGCCACCAGAGGACAAGGCAACCGGTGCCTGTCATGGAACTGGTCATGACGTTGGCTCCTCTCAGTAAATCCTTCCTACAGAACTTGTGGAGAGGCCAAACATCTGAGCTTGACTAGCACCACCACAGGAGCAAATCCTTGGACTGGGAAGAGCTCCCTTCATAGCTTTGTTTATTTTATGCTCCCTCCTTGCTTGCTTTCAAATGATGTTTCTTCAAGTTATCTCCCAAGGTTCTTATGATCTTATTCTAAGATAGAAAATGCTTCTTTATCATCTTTCAAGTCTTGAGCCTTGATAACGTTAGAATACTTAATTGAATCAAAACCATCTTCAAATGACATCCTCTCAAAGATTGTATGAACGTCAAGTTGATCTTCTCTTCTTTGAACAAATATCATGAATGCTTGTCTTGACTTTGAATCCCTTAATCTTGTGATAAGTTTGTCAAGTATCTTTGAAGTCGGATCACCATCAAGCGCCCTCTCCTCGAAAGGATTCGTTCTTGAATCTACTTTATCTACATCAAAAGGGGAATGATCAGTAACAATAAATGTAGATTCACTAGATACTTACCTTGAAGATCAAATTTGTAAGCATTATCATTGACTTTCTATTTGATTTGGAAAGGACCATCTCCTCTAGGATCAAGTTCGGTTTTTCTGGTTGTCTTCCTTTGTTGTGTTATTTTTCATAGCGCTAGATTTGGGCTTTAACGTTTTAATTGGTTTTGGTGTGTAATTGCTTTATCCACTCCTCCTTCCTTTTTCCACCTAGACTATGAACTTCACTTAAAGGTAAAAGAGTCAAATCTATAGGTGTTAATGGATTAAAGCAATAAACCAATTCAAATGCATATTAATGTGTAGAAGATTGCACACACAACCTATTGTAAGCAAACTCAATGAAATTTAAACATTCTTCCCTGAACTTGAAATTCCTTTTATTATAGCCCTCAATAATGTCCTTAAAGTTCTATTGACTTTTTGCTATTGGACATCCATTTAAGGGTGACAAGTAGTTGAAAACAACAATTTGGTTACTAATTTTCTTCACAAACCTTTCTAAAAATAGCTTAGAAACTTTTGTATCTCTATCACTAACAGTTGTTTTAGGGATGCCATGTGATGTAGCAATCTCTTTGAGAAACAAATCAGCTACATGAGGTGTATCATCAACCTTAGAACAAGCAATGTGAAAAACCTAAGGGGTTGGGGTGAATTAGGTTTTTATAAACCTTTTCAAAGTTAATGATTAAACCATCTCTTGTAAAACTGAATATTATTTATTTTGGACAATTTATCAAACACTTGGTGAGCAAAGAAGTTACTTAATAGATTTTTCAAAAAATAAAATGATAAAAGCCAAGCAAATTCAAGAGACACATGCATTTATAGTGGTTCAACTCACCCTCATGAGTCTAGCCCACTACCCAAGGTTTTTAACCTTAGGATTTTCCCCAACTCCACTAAAATCAAACAATAATACAATCAAGGGCCACAAATCCAAGTTTTTTAATACAAGAACAATTTAGGATAATCTCTTCCAAGGATTTTGTGTCACAAAGACAACTTAGTAAACCCAAAATAAACATGATAAAGCAATGGATACAAGAGGCACTTCCCTTTTGAAGTGAGATGAATACAAATTTAGCTCCCAATCAAGTCCCTTGATGATTCTTTGCAAAGCACTAGATTCTTGTATAAATCTTTGTAATGTGGATGAATTAAATCTTTGAAACTTGATGAAATTTCTATCTCATTAATGTTTTCAGACGTTTTGGGCAGAAGATATGACTTTGGAATGGTTTTTCAAACTTAAATAGGCTCTGGGAGCTAAAGTCCCAACGGTCAAATTTTTGACCTTCTTAACAAAAATTCCAGTAGCGATTTGGATGTTGACTCAGATAATTCGAACTATCCAAAATCTGAGCGATTAGTGTCTAGAAAAAATTGTTTGACCAAAACCATTTGTACTTTTGATATTTCAAAACATAGTCATTAAAAGTCATTCAAAATACTTAGATAAATAAATTTTGAAACATGCTTTTATGACTGTAAATATTTTAAAAGATTTAAGTAATGATTTTTAAGAAATTATTTTCTAGTGTAAGAATCATCAAAAAGTAAAGTACAAAGATATAAAATTATTACCCAACCAAGCCACTAGTCTAATTCATCAAAACTTGAAGTCTTCAAACTCTTTGAAAGTTTAATTCCAGGAAGACTTCGTACTTGTATGCACAATTACATATTTTTCATGAGGTACTTTGATGCAATCCAAAATTTCCTAAAATAGATAAACTTGAAGCTTCATTAGTACTAATTTGTTATCATCGAATTAAAGTTAATTTAAAGCTTATTAAGGCTTTCCCAATGAAATGTTCCATTTTAGAAAATCTATCAACAGTCACAAGAATAAATTTTTTTTCCTCTCCTAGATCTAGGCTAACGAAGAACAAAATCTATAGATATGTCCTCCCAAGGTACATTAGAAATAGGCAAAGACTTATATTGACTATGTGGTTTAATAGTAGATTTGGCTCTTTTGTACACAATGCAAGTTTCACAAACTTTCATTACATCCTTTTTCATGTGAGGCAAAAAAGAAGGGTTCTTTTAGAGTATCTAATGTCTTGGAAATGCCAAAATGATTCATTAGACCTCCCCCATGACTCTCAATGACAAGCAACTTTCTTAAAGAACATTTAGGCACACATAATTTATTCTCCTCAAATAAAAATCCATCGTGCAAGTAATACTTACCATAAGCTCAATTATCACAAGCAACAACCACAGCTTTAAAGTCATTATCATCTTTATACTAGTCTTTAATAAGTTCAAAACTAAGCAATTCAGCTCTAAGGGTAGTGATTAAGGTATACCTTCTTGAAAATGCATCTGTCACCACATTTTCTTTATCTCACTTGTATTTGATGAAGCATGGGAACATTTCAATGAATTCTAACCAGTTTGCATATCTCTTGCTAAGCTTGGTTTGTCTTTTCAAATGCTTCAAGGACTCATGATCCGTTTCAATGACAAACTCCTTAGGCCGAAGGTAATGTTGCCAATGCTCCAAGGACCTAATCAAAGTAAATAATTCTTTATCATAAGTAGAATAATTCAATGAAGCTCCATTCAATTTCTCATAAAAATAGGCCATAGGTATTCTTTTGTTGCATAAGAACCGCTTTGATCCCCACTCTCGAGTCATCACATTCAATTTCAGATATTTTGGAAAAGTCAGGAAGGGATAAAATAGGAACATATGTAGGCTCTGATTTCAACAATTGCAAGGCTTTTTCTTGTTCACTCTCCCATTTGAACTTAACCTTTGCTTTGATGACTTTCATAATGGGGCTGCTATAGTATTAAAGTTAGGAACAAACCTTCGACAAGATGAAGTAGTAATGGCAAATGCCAACATGGCCCGCCTGAGCAAATATGAATGGTACCCTGACCCAACCTAACCCAACCCGCTAGCCCATATCTACCTTGTGGGGTTCAATTTTTTATTCCGATCTGACCCGAGAACCATTTGAGTCCATGAACCGAACCAAATCACGAATCGGACCAGCACAATGCCAATCCAACCCCCAATCGCCCCGCCCCCAGCCCAAATGGTCAGATGACTAGCCTGTATATACATGATTACAACTAGCTGATATCCACACACCGAACCTTTACACCCCACGATTTTTCATCGGCTGATTAGCAAGTTGCCACTTCAATCCATTTTTGAAGTGTCAAGCTTGAGGGTTGAGAATGATGTAAATGTTGTTGGTATGATAACACATTTTTGCTTACCTGAGATTGAAGATACGGATGCTGAACGCCAAGTAGACAAGGGAGTTAGTCATTAAAGAGTCCAAATGAGTTAGTTAGTTTCTAGTCTGGTAGTTAGCTTGTTGGAGCTTAGCTGTTATTAGTTTCGTTTTTAATTATTTTATCTTAGCTTACTCTGTAAGCAGAGTGTTGTATAAATACATTTTGTACATACTTTTTCAGTAATGAGAAAATCTCTTTTCTTCACGTATTTCTGTGTTTTCCCCAATTTATCAAAGAAAAGGAAACAAAATGAGAAATCGGGAAGAAGATAAATAAAATAGGCTTAGCCTAAGATATTATATACTTCCTCCATCCATAATAGAAATCTCATTTTTCATTTTGGACAGACGATCAGGAATTGTATTTCTTATTTTCTAATTTATTTAACATTTTATTAAGAAAAAGTGACATAAAAAATATTAAAATTAACTAAATTATTATTTTTTTATTAAAACAGAATATTCAATTTAAGAATTTTTTTAAAATTAGCATTACAGGCTACTCCACCAACTATCTCCATACCTGACATTTGCACAGGCTTTCCTTTTTAAAACTGATACTTGCCTAAATATTACCTTTAGCAAACGGATAAGACCCATCCGAGTACCAGTAAGTGATTTTGCCATCCCTAGCACGAATTGGGATCCATTGATTCCTTGTTAGTATAATTTGAAGGGCTCAACTCAGTAAAGGCCTAATTGGGCCCAAAACTCTGCAACCTATCTGAAAATTTTAGTAAGTTTATTATTTTTAACTGGCCCAAATAGTTGAAATCCACTTCAAGGTCTTAACTGGCTTAAGAAGTAGTTATCCACAGCTGCAAGGCTATCCAAAAAGTTGTAATACATGACAAGACCAAGTCGTCTTAAAAACAATGTAATCCTGGACTAGGTACAATTTTAACTGGAAAATCATAATCCATATGAGTGTCCAAACTGATGAAGAGGCTTGAGTGTAAGTAACAGTTAGATTTGACCCAAGAAGCTTCAATGCAACGTTAAACATAATTTAACCAGGAAACCTCAGACCTCAGTCTCAAATCAGGCCTAAGTTGGCCCAAGAGACGGGATGTAAGCTTTACCAATTCGTTTTATTTAATCAAAAATACCATTTTGCAAAATATAAATTTAATTAATTTACGATAAAATATTTATATCTAGAAGATGCTGGTTGGGGAGGATTTGAACTCAAGATCACTTAATCCATTAGGATGTTCCCAACGGCACAAGATGGTTAATAATTATGTGGTTTGAAAAAAAAAAAAGGAAAAAAGGAACCAATTAACATTTACTTCCATAACTTTCTTTTTATTATTTCAAATACTCAATTGAATCACAAGGCTCAGTATTAAAAGAATTACAATAATTGTATTTCATCAATTATAGAGAAGACTCGTGATGCAAATTTAATCATTTTGTCATAATGGGATTGTAAATTAAATAAATCTAATGTTAAATTTTTTTTTATTAATTCAGACTTTAATGTATTTTTTTAAAACTTAAATGATCTTTGAGCTCCAACTAAGCTTAAACAAGTAAGAATTTGAGCTTAAACAAACCTGAAATTGATGTTAGACTTGACATTTTGACTTTTTAAAATAATTCTGAACCTTCCTTATATTTCACTAGCCTAAATTAAGTTTACATATTTAGGATCTTGAGAGTCAAAGCCCAAACTAAAGCATGGAAGAATAAAACAAACTCAAGCCTATCAAATTCGGGCTTGGCTAATCCTTTACACCCCTATTTAGAATGAATAAATTTGAAGAAGTGTGATTATGTCACATATCATCTTCAAGCGTGTCTCTGCGAGCAAAAGGGAGAAGCGGGGGAATTCTCCTTCCCACCTCTGAAGATCAAGTTATAAATTAGGTGTAATCGAGTAGGGTCAAGCTTGATTAATAAAATCAAGTTCAAACTTGAAATGAATAGATAGGACTTAAGCTCGAGTCAAGCTGGAGCTTGGCTCTACTAGACTTGAAATATATATTTTTAATTTTTTGATATATTTATTTTTTTAAAAATATTAAAAGATACTATTTTAAAATATATTTATTATATGAAAATATTTATATACTTATTATAATTTAAATAAAATTTATTTATAATATAAATATTAAATTCTAGATCATGAATCAACTTATAAGTTTTGAACCTAACTGGAAATGACTCGATAACTAGAAATGACTCGAACAATTTGAGCCTCCACTTGATTTAGGCTCAAGTAGCTCAACTTGTTTGACTCCTGTTAGAATGAGTAGGGAGAGAAGTTTACTTGTTTGGAGAGAAAAACTTCTGGAGCAAGAAAAGTGGGTGGCAACATACAAGTAATTATATGTTTAGATTCTATTTATATGATACTTATTTAGAAAATTTATAAAAGTGAGTGGCTATTATAAGTATTTTTATTTTTCTTCCTTGAAATTTTGGATATCAATAAAAAAATTTTTTTTTTATAAAAAATATAATAAAAGTAGTCTTTCATATTCAGTTAAATAACTTTTATAAGTACTAAACTTAAACAAAACCTTTTATATTAAATAAACATAATTTTTCATATTTTATTAAAATAAGAAAAATTATTTATGTTCAATAAACATATCTAATTATATATAAATTTAAAGTAAAGAAATGTTCATCTAAATCCAATGAATGTAATTTTTTATATTCAGTGAATAACTTTTTATAATTATTAATTTTTTATATTCAGTGAATAACTTTTTATAATTATTAAACTAAAACAAATCCTTTTATATTTTATTAAAATAAAAATTTTATTTATGTTCAAAGAACATATCCAACAATTATATATTATATATATTTAAAGTAAGAAAAAATCATTTATAGCCAATAAAAGGAATTTTTCATATTCAATGAACACAACTTTTTATAGTTACTAAATTAAACAAAATCTTTATTATTAAACAAACATAGGTTTCATATTTTATTAAAACAAAAAAAAAATATTTAAGTTCAAAGAACATATCTTTTATTTATATACATAATTTTGTATTCTTAATCATAAACATGCCACATACATAAATTTCATCAAAAATTTAAATATTAATAAAAAAAAATCTTTATTTAGATTCAACGAACAGAGTCTTTTATATTCATAATTATTATACTAAAACAAAACAAAATAAATTACATTTAAGTAACATAATCTTGTATAAGTTATTAAAATTAATAATTTTTAATTAAAAATAATAATAAACAATCTCTTTCTATTTATTCATGTAATAAAAAAAATTTTTTTTAAAAAAAAACATAAATAGAATCTACAAAAAGACACTTAAGTCTGGTAAACAAAAAAAAAAAACCACTAAATTTTACAATAGGATGAATTTAGACATTAATCTAAATCAATTGAATATTAAAACAAAATTAATCACTTTGTGTCTCGGATATGACTATATAACATAACCACCATTTGCTACAAAATACCATATTTCAAAATCTCCATTAGACTGAACTTCATTTTTTTTCTCCAATCTGATCCATGGAGAACAGCGACCCTGCCTTCAGAGTTCTGACTTTCCCATGGTTAGCTCATGGTCATATAACTCCCTATCTGGAACTCTCAAAAAAGCTCTCAAACAGAAACTTTCAGGTATATTTTTGCTCTACAGCAATCAATCTTAGTTATGTCAAGAAATGGTTGAAGCAGAACTCTTCTGATTTTGCAATAGAATTGGTTGAACTTCATATGGATTCTTCACCAGAGCTTCCACCTCAATACCATACAACTAAAGGCTTGCCCCCCAATTTGATGCCAACTCTCTTCCATTCCTTTACAATGGCAAAACCAAATTTCTCAAATATCATCAAGAATTTGAACCCTGATCTCCTAATATATGATGGCTTCCAATCATGGGCAGCAGTTATAGCTTCATCTCATGGGATTCCGTCGGTGTGTTTTTCGACCTCAGGAGCTGCATCAATGGCTTTCTTTCATCACCATCTCATTACTTATGGTAATTTCGAAGTTCGGTTCCCTTTTTCAGAGATTTATCTTGACGAGCGTGTATTGAGAAAATTACATGCTTATGCCAAATCTGGCTTGGGAACTGAAGGAGATTCCCCTTTCAAAAGCTTCGAACTTTCTTCTGATATTGTCTTGGTGAAGACTAGTAAAGCAATGGAGGAGAAATATCTCAATTACCTTCAAGTCTTGACCGGGAAAAAGATGGTAGCATTAGGTCCACTTGTTCACGACACTCCTGATGAAGAGGAAAATGATCAAACAAGGATCATGAATTGGCTAAACAAGAAGAATGTTTCATCTGTGGTATTTATTTCATTTGGAAGTGAATGTTTCTTATCTGAAGAAGAGACGGAAGAGATAGCGTTTGGATTAGAGCAAAGCAATGTTGAGTTCATTTGGGTGCTAAGGTTTCCAGTTGGCAAGAACTTGAATATTGAAGAAGCATTACCAGAAGGTTTTCTTGAAAGAATTAAAAACAGAGGGATAGTTGTGGATGGATGGGCACCACAGGTGAAAATATTGCAGCATGCAAGTGTAGGTGGGTTTTTGAGTCATTGTGGATGGAGTTCTTTAATGGAAAGCCTATGCTATGGAACTCCATTGATAGCCATGCCAATTAAAGATGATCAACCAAGTAATGCTAGACTTGCTGTGGAAATTGGTGCTGCAAGAGAAGTTCCCAGGGATGAACATGGGAATCTAAAGAGAGAAGAAATAGCCAAAGTCATAAATGAAGTGGTATTAGGGAAGGATAGTGAAGCATTGAGGTCAAGAGCAGCAGAGTGGGGTGAGAAGTTAAGGTTCAAAGCTGAAGAAGAGATTGAGGAAGGGATAAGAGAGCTCAGAGATGTTTGCATCAAGAAACTGAAGCACTAGTGTAAGTATTTGTCATTGTTTTTCTACTCCCTTGCACATTTGATTTCTGAATCCTGTTAGATATTGCTAATTTATTTGAATGCAAATAAAATGCCAGATATTGAACTTACATTGTTTCATCGAAGAAGTTTGAGACTGCTGTTTCACCTCAAGAATATTCTTAAATAAAATTCTCACTTTACAAAAGGAAGAGATATTTTGAAGCTAATAGTTCCCCTTGCATTCTTTTTTGTTCTCATATACTAGAAGAGAAGTTAGTTCTAAGAATTTGTAGTCCTAACCAAATTGTAGAATTCCCAATTTACTTTTTATAAAAAACCACAAGAAGTCAATAAATGTCATGTTTTCTTATGTAACAACTCATTTACTGATTAACAGATGAAGAAAGACACTTGCCACCACCTCTTTGAAAATAAATGGGTACTTACCAGAATCAACTGATTAGTACCTTGAAACAAGGTATGAACCTTGAAATGAGACCAGAAATGGAGTAAAGCCAATTTGTCCCACAAGAAAACTAAGAAGAGCAGAGTAAAACTTCATAACTGAGCAAGACAAGAGCAACAATTATCGGCTTGAATAAATTTGCCTATAAACCATAAGCAACAAGATGCTGCAACCTGTTCTTCAAGAAGAGTGACAATGGAAAAGCTCCATAGCCAACCACACAAGTACAGAAGAAAGCAAACCTAAAAAACCACAGGAGCCGTAATTGCTGTGCTTCAGATAGCAGATGAGTGATATGGCAGATGTTATAAGTGACTTGACATGCGACGAGAGAACTCGACCTTTGAAGTCTTAAAAAAAAAAAAAAGCCTAGGCACTTTATAAAAACAGCATCTCCTTTTTAAATCACAGACTTGAAAAGGAAAAGGATTTTGAACTAATCTTATCAAACATTTTCCTACTTGTAGTATTTAAGAATGTCTAAAACACAAGAAAATTTTGACGTCTTGTCTAATTATATGGAAATGAGGCTTCACATCGAAACCAGAATTTGGAGAAAAAAAGAAAAGAAATACTAAAAGACTGGAGACGCACCAAAATAAAACAACGGGTTTATATGCATTTTCAACCATGAATCTTTAGGTGCATTACTATTATTAGTCTTTCATGTTCTTAATATATTTATTAGTATCGGTTGTAGGGATATACTAATCATTCTATTAAAACTTTGGGTGTCTGATATATCAAAAAGAAGATTTTGTTCGATTGTCTATCTACCAATTTTTTGATCAAATCGAAAATTATCACTTAACTCGTTATACTAATTTGTTGTTGATTAAAATAAAGATGTTCATTTTTCAAATATCGAGTCAAGGTTCAAGTCTCACTCTCACTTTTGTGAACATCTGTTTTTAGTTTGTGCAAGTTACATTTTCATTCTCTTTTTAAAATAATTTTCATATTGATGATTTTTTTTAGTCCTACGTGTGTTTGAGAGATGCTTCTCTTTATCATACAATAAGATGATAAGTATTTCTTGAAGAAGAAGAGGCTCTTGAAAGGTTTCTTCTTTATTCTCTTCTCTTACTCTTCTTACATCTTCTTTCTTTGTTTTTCTTGTAATTCTTTTTTTTTTCTTCTCTTCAAGTGACGATGACCACTCCTATTTTTATTTTTTAATAATAATAATAATAATAAAAGAAAAAAAAGATAATTTCCTAAAGAAGAAGAAGAAAATTTTCTTGAAGAACTTTCAGGAAATTCTTCTTTTTCAAGAAATACTTTTTGATTTTCAAGAAGGAAAAAGAAAAAAGGCTCTTCTTCTTCTAGAGAATCAAAAGTACCAATCTTCCTTACCTTTCCTTTCTGAAGAAAATACAATATTCCTGAAGCAGAAAAATTTTCTAAAGAACCATTCAAGAAATTTTTCTTCTTCTTTTTCAGGAAATTATCCTTTTTTATTTTTTTCACTTTTTTTTCTTTGTTCTGTTTTTTATTTTTCTTTATTATTATTATTTATATTATTATTGTTATTTCTTTTTTTTTTTCTAAAGATGAAGAAGTATTCAGAAAATTTTTCATTTTTTTTCCTTCTCTTTTTTTTTTTCTTTTTCTTTTTTATATTAGCATATCCTTGACCTTCTATAGCAGAAGAAGCAGAGTTCCCCATGAACATTTTCTCGCCTTGAAGAGGCTCAAATGTAGTGAACAGGTCTTTGTTAGTGCAGACATGCCTGCTTGCACCTGTGTCAATCCACCATTCTTTGGGATTTGAACCAACCAAGTTCACTTCAGAAATCAAAGCAGCAAGATTTATATATGCAACATCTTTGGAGATATCTTCAATAATATTTGCCTCTTGATTTTTCTTTTTCTTAGGGAGTCTACAATTTATGGATTTATGACCCATTTTTCCACAATTGAAGCATTTTCTTTGCAACTTATGTTTCCTGACTCCTCCTTTCAAGCCAAGTTGAAACTTAACCTTTTTGCCTTTAAAGTTTTTCTCGTGTTTATGCTCCACAATATTTGCCTTAGCACCAAAAGAATCAGATGTCTTGGGCTCATAAATTTTGTTGTCTTCTTCAATTCGAAGTCTAACAATAAGATCTTCCAAGTTCATCTTCTTTCGTTTGTGTTTAAGGTAATTTTTGAAATCCATCCATCCAGGAGGCAATTTTTCAATGATAGCAGCCACTTGGAAGGTTTCACTTAAATTCATCACTTCAGCTTGAATCTCATGTAAGATTACTTGAATTTCTAACAGTTTTGGAATCCACCATTTTATAGTCAAGGAATCTACCGACCACAAATTTCTTTATACTGGCATCCTCAGTTTTGTATTTCCGTTCTAAGGATTCCCATAATGTTTTCGTTGTTTTGTATGTATCATACACACTATACAATGAGTCATGTAAGCCATTTATCATATAGTTTCGACATAAAAAATCAGAATACTTCCAAGCCTCAACCGAGTTGATGACTAGCATATCCTTTTCTCCCTCAGGAGGAATAAGAGCATCCTCACTGAAGAATGTCACAAGATTCAAGGTAGTCAAGTAAAACAACATCTTTTGTTGCCACCTTTTAAAGTTCGTGAATCCGAACTTTTCTAGCTTCTCACTATGATGTGAAGAAACCACAGGATTAACCACATTAGGCACTTGCGAATTAGTAGCAACTGCAAAGCCCAATCCATCAGTAGGCATGTTGACATCTTTTGAAGTCGTCATACTGAATACAAGAACGAATAATCTGTTTTAAGATTGTTATAAATAGTAATAGAAATAGGAGATATGTATTCAATAGGCAAAAACAACAAAAAGATAAATGAAATATGATAAGAATGAATTATCCGAGGCTTGTGTTGTTATATTAGTATGCCCTAGACCATGTAAGTATCTTATTAATAAATAAAGTGTTTTATTTATTTTTATCTTCCCATGTCCTTAATTATTTATTAAGAGATATTATTCTTATGAGTAAGAATTAATTTGATATTATCTCTTTGTATGAATAATTTAAATAAGTGTTCCTGATCGTTGAATTATTCTTTGGGCTAGAATAATTCGTTAAGATCAGCTTATGTTTATTTTCTATGATTAGTATGGTGATACTAATAGATTAGAAAATAGGAA
>JAWZTD010000124.1:632855-663204 GCA_035221335.1 Echites panduratus | reverse complement strand
AGAGAGAGAGAGATATAGATATATACAGGAGTCAAAACAAGAATGCAAGAGAGAAATAGATATGAGTGAGTGAATGAGGGTGACAAGCCCCTTCTTTGGCATTTTAGTCGGAATTATCACAATACGCCATGGCAATATTAGGTTGATGATGAGTCTTATTCCATGGGATAATCGATGCTCTATGTACGCACTACATCTCTCATCTAACCCAATGACCAAGTCGTTGTTTTGTTTGCTCTCCCTCTCTCTTTCAATTTATATTCGTGAAAGAGACAAGCAAATGAGTAGGTCGTCGATTGTATTACAATCAGAAATGATCATAACCATTGCTGTTCATGTCAATCTTCACTTATTTCTTGTATTCATCAGTCGGTAGGGCATATCTGGAGTAGTATTAATAATATGACCGATATCCCCTTCCGTGGTGGGATCGTGATGGTTGTGATTAATTACTATATTTGTATATGGACAGTTACAATATCGGCTAGGTAGCTAGGCATTATTTTCTTTTTATGTAGTTATAATTAATTTTTAAAATCAACACTATTTTGCCATTAATCTTCTTCTTAATTTAATTCTTGATTACATTAGAACAACATATTTCATATTCATGAAGGATGGATATTATTTTCAAAGTTTTAATTAGTAGCAAATTGAACATTAACTTACATAAATATTTATATATATTATATATAGGGAAATGCAATTATAGGCAACGGAGCTCAAATTATTTTTGAATTCGTGTTAAATCTCTAAAGGACAATTGTGTTTTTTAAAATAAAAACAAAATTCTTCCATAAAAAATTATTTTTTTTAAAATTTTTTTATAAACTAATTCCTAAAAAGATAAACTAATTCTTAAAGAGACTTGATTTTTTTTTTCAAAAAAAATAATTGATAATTAACTTTGACAGTTAGAGATTTAACAGGAGCTTAGTTGCCCATAATAGTATTTCTGATTATATATATATATATATATATATATCCATACTTACATACTTTTCTCCAACAATAGTTTTTGATCGATCGTATGGACGTTGTGTGGTTTTTGACATTTGAAGAAAATCAAATGGGAAATCAGAGGAGATTCCGTTCCAAAAATTCAATTTCAAAATAAGTTGCGATGGCATATGTAATTAACTAATTAATAATTACTAGTAAATGAAAAACCCTTGTCTTTGATCGGCCGGCAGGCATGCGTTAGTTATCTTTTGTTGACTATATAACATACTCACATGGTTTTCAAATTCCATGCACAGATCAAAATGACCATTAATATATATTTATGTTTATGCTAATTACTAAATCCAACCAGCATTCGACCAAAAGTTTAAACTGTTACTAAACCTTCTCAGATTTTACTTACTTCCACGCTTCGACCGTTAACAACAGTTGGGCAATAACCCCAAGGGCCGTGACTCAAATCCGTGACGTGGCGAAGGCCAAGCGTTTTGCACTGGTTCTGATACTAGTTCGATCAAAAGGTTAAGTTGTTTGTAAACATTCTCAGATTTTACTTATTCCATTGAAATTAGGACTTGGCAATTCAGTCAAATTGAGTAATGTTATTAATGGGGTCAAAATGGACCTCTGGTCACCCCACTGCTATGGCACCTACAATAACAACTAGAAATGAATCAAACCATCGGAGCGAACTGTCACCCTTGGGATAACTCCAATGATTAAGTCAGTCACTGGAAAGAGCTGAAAAAGAGAGAAGCCACCCTTAGAATGATTGTCTTCTCCTTACCTTTCGATCCTTGATCGTAGTATCTTATTTAGATAGAAGTCAATCAATTTTCTTGAGTTTAGGAGTTGTGTACTATTGGAAATCAATTGTATCCCGTGAAATCTAGTTTGATTGAAAAAAGTGTATCTTGTCAATTTTGATTGATCTTTTTTTTGAGAGTTTCCTAATAAGAATATACTACGTTGCCTTAATAAGTCTTGGTGATCATTAAGGAGACATTCTGTGATCTCTAGGACTCTTACGAAGCTCTTTGTAGACCTTATTAATGGCCCATGACCTTGAGAAGCTTTCAGTGACCTATATCTCTACCATAAGCTCATGACCCATAGATCGTGGGGTTTATTGAGATAATGGGAAGTTGTGGTCATATCAAAGGACCTTTGTGAGGTTATGTAAGTGTATGTTTATAAACCTTCATATGTCTAGACCTAAGAATAGATCGGGTCGGTTCTTTACTCTTCGAGTCAATTTGGATCTTTCGGGTTATACCTTTTTCCCCATCGCTTATGAAATATATATATACATTATAAAAATAATTTTTCTCTTTTCAACTGATAAATATTGAGAAAATTATATGCCTGCGGGCTGGGTGAGTAATGGTATTAGTAATAATTATAATGAACTGTCAATATTAATTTATACAAATATATAAATATATATATAGAGTGCTACAAAGCACACAATCTTATGAAATACTCCAATTAAGTTTCTAATGGTCAAAGTTAACAGTTAACTTTTTTTTGTTAAAAAAAAATTCAAATACTCCTAAGGTTTAGTTTATAAAAAATATTTGCAAACATAATTTTTTTAAAAAAGAATTTATATTTTCTTAACTTTGATCATTAAAGATTTAAGTGAAGCACTCCACAAGGTGTGTTCCTTGACACTTCATAGTATTTTTGTATGTATGTATGTATATATATATATATATATATATATTCAATTATTGTCTTTTTTAGGGATAGTTAGTTTGGAATCTTCTAAAACATATATGGAACCCTTAATCACTGACGGAGCTGAATTTGATCTCTGCATCACCCCTATTATTGCAGTGCATACAAGAACAATCAAGAAGAAGACAATCATCAGAATAGGCTATTGTCCTGTGAATAATTTTGATGCCAAAGTTAGTCTTTAATCCTAGAGAGAATAGAACTGAACTGAATTGTAATTTTGTGTAATCAATATGTGTAAAAAGAGAATAACACTAATAAAACTCAATTAGGACATAAATATAGGTCACTAATAATATTATATAAATCTTGATGTTTATAAATTTCACAAAAGAGAAATGAACTAAACGTCCTTAAAGGGGGTCTTTTGAGACTACATTATACAGGACCTTTAGCATAAACGTCCTTATAGGTACCAATTAAGGACATTTTAAAGTGTCCCTAAAGCCCATTTTTGTTGTAGTGTAAGTTAACATTTTTAGGTGTAGTTACCTTATTTTAATTAATTTCAATTTCGTATAATCCAGCATTGATTGTGAGAATATATCCCGCCAATCTTTATCTCGATTTTATGCTGTTTCCTTGTGAGAAAGTGTTATTTCCATACACGTTTATGTAAGGAGTTGTCAAGACTTTATTCTAGTCTTCAAGTAGTAAACCAAGAGCTCTCAAAAGCTCTCTAGCAACCTGGGTCATCTAGCATGAGTCGTGACCTGCAGGTCGCTATCCTTAATTGATAGGTTGTAGTCTATAGGTCATGGACCTAACTTTGAGTCTTGTTGACTTTTGTTTATAGACCTATGAGGTCTTGATCTATTATTAAACTGAGACGGTTCCTGGTTCTTGGATTAGGTTATCGAGTATTTGGATTAGATCTTTCAGGTTATGCAAGTTTACTCTTTTGGGGGTCACTATGCCTTTTTTTGGCTCAATGACCTTAAAGGTAGGGGACATTTAAAATCTGAAAAGACATCATATGAGGAGACGCACCTTTTAGTTTAACGGCTATATTTTCTAGCAACTTATCAAATTTCGTAACGTTTTTTTGCAACTTACGAACCGCCATTCTATCAGTATAAATAGTATGAAATTCAGGCTTTTGAACTTTGACAAAACCATTAAACTCTCAAGTAATTTGAAAATTTCTAGGCCTTTATTTTTTATTCCTATCACCTGTTCCGAGAACTTTCTACAAACTTCTTTCTCCTTTCCTCTTCTCCAACACATCTCTCGGTGAGTTTCTTTCCTTATTTTATTTCACTGCAACCATGTCTTCTTTCTCCAGAACTTCTGATGTTGCTCCTAATAATGGAACTTTGTAAATCCCTCTTGCTAATAACTTTGATGAGGTGATGACCGGAGGGATGTTGAGTATCGAGGAGGTTAAGGCTTATGGGCTTACTACTAAAATTTCTTTAGGAACATCCGTGAGGAGATGGAACTGAACTGGGGTGATTTAGTTATGCCAAACCAAGATGATTGTCCTAACGATGCCCGAGAAGTACATATTATACTTTATGAAGCCAATCTCCGGGGCGGAATTATCCTGTCTTTTCTTCATCATCTTTTTCTCGACATAGCTTACTTTTGGAACATTCCGATTGCTCAACTAGTCCCCAACACAATTAGGATGATTATTGGGTTTATAGCTACCTGTCACATATATTTTGTTTGCATATGTTTAGTATTGTTTAGGAGTTTCTTTAAGATTAGGGCATCCTATACCCCGGCCAAATCTGGTCTTGGCTACCTCAATTCACTTAGCAATATAAACTTGTTGAGCCTTTCCAATCTTCTGTAGGTCCATGGAAAAGGTTCTTTTGTCATGCTAGGGTCCCAGAATCTCTTCAGGGACCTTGGAATTACCCCGACTAGAACTTAAGCAAAAGTTTATCTAACCAATTCCCAATTCTAAGCAGAGGCCTTGCTGAGGCTAGAGATTTCCTTTTAAGCTTGGTAGAGTCCAAGACTAATTATAAAGTAGGTTGTGATGGACCTTTCTAGGAGACTAGTTTCTTAGTTAGAGCATGTCTAGGGAATCTAGAGTTTGCCAAACTCACCAACCTAAGGAGAGAACTCATAATCCTATCTAAGGGTAGAAGTCTCATCTTCTTTGTACTTTTTTTTTCCATTTTTGTGATACTTTTGTTATTTGTGAAAAACTGACCTTATTTACTTTGTTTTCTTGCAGCAATGTGAAAAAACTTCACAGTCTCTATTGGTGCCCAAGAACAGCCAATAATGACCTCTTTTGAACAACAGCCTGCAACATCACCTGCAGCTTCTCCTAGACCTCCCTCTCTCCAAATCAAATTAAAGAGGTTCAAGTTGCCACCAAAAGGAGGGTGGTCTCAAAGAGAGCTCTAGAGTAACAGATGGACTCCTAGAGAGCTTCAAAGTTTGTAGTGGATTCCTGGCCGCTGCACTTTGTCCCTCTTTTCCAACATAGAAAACTGTCTACTTCTTCAAAAGGTTGTCTGTCAAAGCCACAGGAGGCTGAATTTCTAGGTTACCCCATCGATTACCTAACAGTTAACATAAAAAAGTTAGGGAAGAGGTCCTCAATGCTCAGATTGCTCAGGAGTTCTAGAGATTGGTTCTTGATATGGCTTTGGAAACCTCTGACTCCTCATTCTAGTGGCCGAGTATCCCCCAGACCTTTGCTCCTGAATGCAATCGCCCATTGACAGGGAAATCAATAAAAAAAGTACTGATGAGGAGCTCAATAAGCACCTCACTGCTCTTCACTCGTAAGTATTTTGTTACCTTTTTATATAACACAGTATATTCTTGCAAATTTCTAACTTCTCTTCCTTCTTTTTTTGTCCATGTAGAACCACTTCCTGCTTGGGGAGCAGATAGTTGGAAGTCTTGCCAAGCAAGAAAAGGATGGTGATCTCTCCTAGTTGATGGAGAATCTTCATGAGTCCAACACTAAAAAGGACAAAGAAATTATTTGCTTGAAGATTTCCGTGCATTAACTCTATGAAAGAGCTTTAGAAGAGCCAAGCGGAGCTAAAAAAGTGTAATGAATAGCTCCAGAATACCTCCCAACAACTGGCTGAAAGCCATGAGGTCGGCCAAAAAATAATGGCATACACTGATGTCTTGGAACAGAAAATGAACAGAGAACGAAGATCTTAGAATCTACCAATGCAGAACAGACCAGAGCTCTGGTCAAAATGAAAGTTGATGAGGTCCAGAAGGAAGAGAACCAGGATATGAAGGCTCGATTTGGGAAGGATGGGGACTTTAAGGAATCAAAACTTCAGTCCTCCCTGGTTTTTAGGAGCTATGTGGAGAGGCTCCTTCAACCTGTGGCTATTTTGCTGTATGTGGAGGGTTTCAACTGACTCCAGGAACTCAATTCTGGGATGAAGTTTGATCTCGATATGCAAGCGAGACTCTACCAGCCAAAGCTCAAGGAGTCCAAATAGGACTAGGACAACTAGAGTGGCACAAAATAGGAGCTCTCTACCTCCTACTATTATTGAGGAAGCTTAGCCTCTGGAGCAGGTAGTGGTTACTAAATAGGCTACCAAAGAAGTTATAACTATGGAGTAAGCCATTCCTGTGCCAGCTAGCTCTGACCTTCCTGCTAAGCAAGATGTTGAGGTCGATAATATGGGCAACTCTATTATGATTCATTCAAGTTCTATATATTGGGTCTTTATTTCTGATTTTACTTTTGATGAATTTCTGCTGGACATCCAGGTTGCTTGTGCAGGTTTGAATGGCTTCCAGTTGAAGACCTTCCTCCTGTCACAATCGAGGATCCCAACTCCTCTAATGTAGTTCTATTCACCATTCCTCTTGCTTCTAGCTCCACAAAGTTGCAGGACCTACTATTGAGGAAGCTAAGCAGTAGTTTTATAGATGCTTTAGAAGCTCTCTCTCTCTCTCTGATGTACATATACAATGCTCATATGAGCTTCTTTGCCTTTTCTTAATAGAATAAACGAATGCTAATTTTTAGCTTTTTTTTAAATGTCTTGTGTTGTGTTTTCTTCTTTCCACAACTACGCTATCTAAAGAGGTCTTAGAAAAGACTTGGGCTAATTTCAATAAACAAATAGTATATTTTGACCTCTCACTTAATTTGAGGGAAACACTTAAGTTTAGATGAAATAAAATGCAGATGATGAAAAAATCAAGCAAAAACTTTTTCAAGTGACAAGCATTCCAAGGTCTTAGCAATTGTCTACCTTCAAGATCCACAAGTTTATAACTTCCTCCTTTATGGACTTCTTGAACAACATATAAACCTTCCCAACTCTCTTATAAGTTGGACAATTGGCCTTCCTTAAGCACATTGGACCCTTTAAGGGTCATATCTTCTACTGCAAATCTTCTCTCATTCACTTTCTTGTTGAAAAATGTTGTCACTTGCCTCTTGTATCTTATATCGGCTTCCAAAGCATTACTTTCAGCTTCCTCTAGATGGTCGAGATTTGCCCATTTTTCAGTCTCGTTTAAGACTTAAATTGCATTTTGTAAGTCGTAGAGTCTTCATACTAATTTCTACTAGAAGCAAAAGTTTTAAATCAAAGCATAGGCTAAAAAGGAGTTTCCAGTAGCTTTTCTAGGTATAGTTCTATATGCCCAGAGGATGCTTGGAATTTCTAGGCCGAGAGGTCTTTCGACCTTCTTTCTCCAATTCTATCAATCTCTTCTTGAGACCTTCTAAAATTGTCCTATTTATAACCTCTGCCAAGCCATCTTCTTGTGGATGAGCTGCTAAAGTTAGACCCTGTTCAATTCCTTAGTTTCCACAAAAGGTCTTGAATAGATCTCCTATAAACTGCCTTCCATTATCTAATATAATAGCTCTTGGTACCCCAAGTCTGCATACAATATTCCTCCATACAAAAGATTGTACTTTGTGTGAAGATATGACAGATATGGGTTTAGCTTCAATCCATCCAGTGAAATATTCTACGGCAACTATCAAAAACTGCACTAGGCCAACACATTTATGAAATGGTCCTAGGATATCAACTCCACAAAATATCAAATGGAACTGTGGTATTTATGGATTGGTATCTCATTGGTGGGACATATGACCTATTTCCATATAGTTGACAGCTTGCACATTTCTGAATAATCTTTCTATGTCTGAGACCATAGAAGACCAATAGCACCAATATGTGATCCACATATCCCTTTGTGAATCTCTTCAATGACATACTTAGCTTCTGCTTTTCCAAGACATTTGAGTAATGGCCAAATATATGACCTTTCGAAGACCTTATCATTCCCTATAAGGACATAATTTGGTGCCCATCTCCTAAATTTTCAAGATGCCTTGATGTCCTCAAGAACCTCTCCATCTTTGAGATATTTGTATAAAGGGTATCTATAATCTGTTTGGTCTTTAATGGCTAGATTTTCTTGATATATAGTTGGAGAGTTTAATTGTTCAACTAGGAGCTCTAATTTGGTTCCTTCAAGTTCCTAAGAAACTTCTGATAAAAAGTTAGCCTCCACATTTTGTTCTCTAGGAATCTGCTCAATTATTAAGTGCTCTAGTTTAAAGGCCAGTTTCTTCATTTGCTCATTATATTGTATCATGTTGTCTTCTTAGGCTTCATAAGATCCAGCGACCTAACTAGCTATGACAATCTACCTTTGCATGTAATTTTCTCACTCGTAGAGATTGAACCAGTCTTAGTCCTGCCAACAGTGCCTCATATTCTGACTCATTATTGGGGTTTGGGAAATATACTTTACGACATAATGGATTCTCACTCCCTGAGGACTGATTAGTATTACTCCCGCACTGCATTGTCTTTTTCAGTCAAGCCATCTATGTCCATGATCCATACATTTGACTCTTGAGTCTTTGTGAGGTCCATTGGAACTCTAGTGCAGAGAGAGCTTGAGCTTTGATTACCTTTCTAAGCTCAAAATTAATCTGGTATCGAGCGAGCTCTAAAGCCCACTTCATTGTTCTTCCCGACAACTTTGGTTTCGCCGATGCTTGTTTTAGTGGCAAATTTGTCAGGACTTTTATCAAATAAGCTTCAAAATATTGTTTAAGTTTCCTTGATATGACAACAATGAGGTACAAAAACTTCTCTAGATCCGAGTATCTAATTTCTAGACCTCTTAACAAGTGACTTACATAATAGACTAGAAATTGAAAACCAGGCCTTTCTACTAGAAGTACTTAGCTCACAGCTTTGTCAGTCGCTATGAGATACATCATGAGTTCTTCTCCTAGAGAGACAAGTTGTGGAGGTCTCCTAGGAATTCCTTTAGCTTTAGAAAAGTTAATTGGCAGTCTTCTATCCACTCGAAGCTTGTTGGCTTTTTCAGCACATCATAGAACATTACACCTTTATTAGCTATTATACTGATGAAAAGGCTCGGAGTTGCCATCTTTCTAGTTAAATTTTGTACTTCTTTGATGCTCCTAGGAGGTTCCATATCAAGGAGAGCTTTAATTTTGTCTAGATTTACATCAATTCCTTTCTTTGAGATCATGAAACCTAAGAATTTACCTATTGATATTCCAAAGGTGCATTTTTAAGGATTCAACTTCACGTGAGAAGTATTCAATGTTTGGAAGGTTTCTCTGATGTCTTCAATGAAATCTTCTTAAGTCTTTGATTTGATGACTATGTCATCCACATAGACTTCAATGTTTCTACCCAATTAAGCTTTAAAAATCTTGTGCATTACTCTCTAAAACACTACTCCTGCCTTCTTTAGTCCAAATGACATTTTTGTATAGCAATAAGTCCCGACTTCTATTACAAAGGAAGTCTTCTCCATATCCTCCAATGTTATTGGGATTTGATGGTACCCTTTGCAAGCGTCCAGGAAACATAACCATTGACACCTTGTAGCTGAATCCACCATCTGGTCAATGCTTGGGAGTGCATAGGAGTCTTTCTAGAAATATTTATTGAGTGTGGTAAAATCCACACACATTCTCCATGTCCCTTTGTTCTTAGGTACCACCACAAGAATAGCCAACCACTCATGGTATAAAACTTCTCTCAGAATGCCTACATCAAGAAGAGCTTGGACTTCTCGAGCTATGACTTTCTGGAGCAAAAGTCCGCTTCTTTTGCTTCACAGGTTTGGCTCTAAGTAGCAGACCAACTCTATGTTCTACAATACTTCTATCAATTCCTTCAAGGTCCGTTGGCTTCCAAGAAAAGACCTTTAGCTGTTGCTGTAGAGAGTCCACAAGTTTCCTTTTGACTTAGTAAAGAAGTCTCTCTAATCTTGATCCCTTTATCAAGGAATTCTGGATTGAAGTAAACTTTTTATCCCTTTCTAGCTGTTTTAATCCCGGTCTTAGTTGAAGTGTCTAATTCCACTAAATAGCACTGTAAGGCCCTCTGCTTGTCTCTTTTTAATGTGATCCACTCCTAACCAACTTGGATTCTCATACAGCAATGTACGAGAGAGACTTTTGCTTGCAAGTCCATCACCCCTTTTCTTCCAAGAATTGCATTGCAGGTTCCTGGAGCATCCATTACAAGTCATTCCATAGTTTCTGTCACTCCTATGCCATTGACATTGATTAAAGTTGGGACTTTGAGGATTCCTTCAGCATAGGTCATGGAACCATTGAAGCTCGTGAGCATTGTGTCAGACTTCAACAACAAAGTTTTGTCTAGTCCCATCTTGTAAAATGTTTTCTTGTACAGGATACTGACTAAACTTCCTGTGTCTACAAGAATTTATTGGAGCAAGAAATCTCCTATCCGTAAGGAGATTTTCAGTGGATCCACATCCGCACCTCGTGCTAGCTTGGATGTACTTTCAATGGCATTGATTTCTTTTAACGGAGATCTCAAGGGTTCTGGAGGTCGCTAATCCCTTGGACCTTTGACTAGAACAAGAAACTCTGATAATTGACTTTCTTCGATCAATCCTTCAATCTCTCTTTTGAGATCGACGTAGTGTTCTATGTCATGTCTATAATCTATGTGATACTAACAAAATTTTTTCATGTCTCTTTTATCCCTTGGTCATTTGAGAGGTCTTAGTGGCTTCAAAATTCCTTTTTTCTCTATGGCTATCAAGACTTCTGCCCGAAATGTTTCCAATAGAGTGTTCACAAGCTATGAAATGATCTTTTTCTTCTTCAGGAGGTCCTCCTCTAGAAGGGAGGTCTCTCCTATCTTTCTTGTTTAAGGGACTTTTAGGGTGAGACTTCAACTCAAAGGCTTTATCAGTGGTATTGGACTGTTGTTTCTTTTACTTTGTTGTTTCTTTTGCTTTTATCAGTCTCTCCAGGAGAGTATGTAGTTGTTTTATAGTGGTGACTTCTTCATTAGCAAGTCACAATGCTACATACCCCCTATAATAATCAATGTTTGTATGTTGTAATGTAGATGGCATCATTTTTCTACTCTATTTCGATAGCATCATTATTGAATCAGTTGTAATAGCTCCTCGTATTTTGACCTACCTTTTGTTTGATGTTGAAAAGGTGGTTGATGTCTTTTTCACATCTTTTGCACATCTTTTGCTGCTCTGGTAGTTCTTTTAGAACTGCTCCTTGAGTTGATTCCGACTCTAGATACATGCTGTTGGGAGGCCCTTAAACCGTGATTTGGCCTTCTTGGTCAAGGTTAAGTAGAAAGCTCTACACTTGACATGATCTGGATACTCAAACATCTCCATATAGGACACGTATTTGTCTATATGAAGCTGTGGCTCCATTGCACCAACATACTCCGAAGAGACATGTGGAGGTCTAAAACCTGGAGGCATCTTCTTGCACCTGATGTTGTCCGTAAATGGAGATCATTCGGCAAGGTCAACTTCGTTTTGTGGTTCAAGTCCTTCCACCTCATCAAGATTTATAAGTGGTGCCTTTCGCTTTACAAGTCCAAGAATTTCCAATGTTTTCAAAATCGGACCAAACATCAAACTGGATTGATAAAGGGGTTAAGGCGGACTAGTCCAACCGAGTTTTTTGATTTTTTCTATTTATTTAAAATAAATAAGATATAATATGTAAATTTTTAAAAAATGTGAATATATTTATAATAATAAGAACATGATAACAAAAAAAAAAGTTGGTGCAATGGTTTCATCCCTTGGCAACTTCACTTCAGAAGGAGGTTCGAACCCAACGGTAGCAAATTTCAGATTTTTTTAGTAAGGTTGGTCTGACCAGTTCTTGCCAATTCCGAGTCTATGAAGTTGAGCCCGGTTTTTGACTCCCTCGGGTTGCTAGAACTGCCTAGACCGAATATCAGTCCGGTTCTCGATTAGACTGGTCGAATCGACGGATTCGGTCCGATTTTAATAAGACTAGAAATTTCTCCTAGATTATTACTAGCTTTTTGTTCTACAAAGCCCTAGACCTTTGAAGGTCACTTTCTTCATTTGCTTGACCATCATGTTCAGCTCTTAGAGTTTCTCAAAGATAAATAGGAAAATGGTGTTCTCCCTTCCATTTTGTTTTGTGCCTCTTGTCCTTATTCTATGTTTTCTTGAATCCTTCCACCCAGTTGTAGGCCTTCTCTCTTTCTATGTGGTGTAGATTATCCCTCACCTCTTCCACCTGGCTTTTTTGGCCTTCTAAGCATCTCATAATAAGATGGTGTTGGACTCTTTCCAGTTGAGACAAAATCTCTTTTTCTTGAGAGATTCTCTAATGTTATTACCATCCCTTTCAAGTAGGTAAATAGAAACGCAACACGACTGCCAAGTGATCCCTGTGGTACCTAAGGATGCCTTGTTGCCAGATTCCCTGAAGTATGTATTCCATGATCTGTTTCAACAGGTCTCCTGGAAGGTCATAAATGTGTAGGTTCATTAATTTATGCTAACGCTATAATGGTTATTCCTGCATTGCTTTGATCTTGTGTTCCCTCTATAGGGACTTCTTGAATTGTTTCTTCAATGTACAAATCAATTCTACTCCATCATTCCAATTGTTCCCATGCTATAACTATATATTTTTAAAAATTGGGAAGAGAATTCAGGCTAATGTTCTTCCCACAAACGGCGCCAGAAAGGATGGAGGTTAATTTGATCTATGGGTTACCCCAATTGTTACAATGCTTACAAAAACAACCACAAAGATAATCACCGGAGTGGGCTGTTGCCTTGTGGATAACTCCAATGTCAAAGTCAGTCCTTAATTAAAAAGAGAATAGAACTAAATTGAATTGTAATTTTGTGTAATCAATGTGTGTAAAAAGAGAATAAGTCCAACTTTAAGGTGTAGTTACCTTGTTTTAATTGATCTCAATCTCGTGTAATCTGACATTAATTATGAGAATGTATCCCACCAATCTTTATAGTGATTTTATGGAGTTTCTTTGTGAGAAAGTGTTATTTTCGTACACATTTCTATAGAGAGTTGTCGCAATCTTATTCTAGTTTTCAATTATTAAATCAAAAGCTCTCTAATGACCTGGGTCCTCCAGTAAGAGTCGCGACTTACAGATCGTGACCAGCAAATTGTTATCTTTAAATAATAGGTTGTAGGTCGTCGACGTAAGTCTCTGGTTGACTTTTGTTTATAAACCCATGTGGTCTTGAGCCATTGCAAAACGTATCAGGTTCTCAATTCTTGGATGGGGTTTTTGGATATTTATAGTAGATCTTTCCCATCATGCCTGTTTGCCAATTAATCACAATGTTCAAATCTGCCAAGTGGTGATCTGATGAAAATGGAGTGTGTACGTACTACTGCAGATGGGCTTGGTTGGAAATAAAAATGATGATTCCCTTACCACCGCCTAGTACGATGCGAATTGTATTTTTGTGGATATGGTTACCTTCAATTCATTGGGAGAAGAGGGTTTCTTGGTTCTTCTTCATTCCTTGCATTTGAACTTAGGGTACTCAAAGCTAAAGGTGTCAGCCACACGGTGGGGCCAGTGGTCCAATCCACACAGGATCCAGTGTCCTGTGATATTTGGTTCCAACCAGATCTTTGAACCAAAAAGATAATTTTCAGATTTAGAAATTTGAATTCCAAAATTACTCATTTTCTGAAGAGGACAATATTACTTATGCAATAACACTTCAAATTACGAAAGTATAACAAGAAAATAAAGATCATCACAGAAAAATTAAATTACCAAATTGTCCCTCCGTCGTAAGGACTCAGAAAGAACATACAATTGGTAGAATCACGAATTATATAGTGAACACAGCTAAACCATCTGCTTAAGGCTTACATAAATATATATAAATACACATGGCCAGTTTATAGTCACAATTGTTTCTCTTTTAGAAAAGCAAGGAAGGGAAAGGGGGTGAACCTCTTCAGATATAGTTCTTTCTTGATGCTGAAAAACTTATTGATAATAGAGTAGGAATCCTTTGTCCAAGCGACCCTGAAAGAAAGATAAAAGCTTGGCAGATATATGGCAAAAGTTGGATCAAATAATGCAAACATTTAAGTCATGGGACCCGACCGCATCAAAGGATCCATCCATCTCATATAAAAAATCCATTTCAATTCACATCATATATTCATCAAATGCAGGAAATTGGGTATGATACATTTGGGATGCATTTACTTTAATCCTTTTTCTTTTTTCCTGCTAAAAAATAAAAAAAAATGTAAGATACATTGCACTCTACAAACAATGTGGTTTTCCAGGACCCCATTTTCATGCAATTTGTTGAGGAAAAAGCCAAAAAAGAAAAGTCACATCTTCCACAAACCCCTTCTGTACCTCATACTCAAATCATTTCCTCTGCAACTTTTGTATTGGCATATATCAGAGGTCCCCCTGATGTGCCCTCTCCTGGCTGGCTGCTACCGGAAGTATACTCTATCAAAATCTATGTACTAGTTCAACTTTCTAAGTATTTTTTGTCAGTTTGAGTTGTAAGTCGGCATGAATCCTTTGGCGTGTTGGCTCTCCAATTCAAGAGCCATCAAAGACTTCTGCCTCTGGTACCGATTCCTCTTTGCAGCTAAGGCTGGAAAGTTATAAGATTTCAAAATACAACTTGCATTAGTACACACCACCACCATCAGCTTATTATATGCGTTACTGTAATGACTTAATAAGACAAATTATGAAGTCAATTTCAGAATCCATTGCAGAAATTCGACACGTTAATGCTGCAGTACAAATACTACAAGATTGACATTGACTAAATAACATGCAAATACTGTATAAGGTTGACATTGACTAAGTAACGTTCAAATAAAAGCATACATGCAATTATTCGGGGGTGAGGCAAAGTACCAATTCCCACATAATGCCTCAACACAAATAGTCTCTTCAAATGTTTAACTTTCGTGGTAGAAATATCATCAGAAAACGTATCTCTAAATCTACTTTTTTATCAAGATATGAGTAAAAGAACATCATCTAGCGGCAAGTTGAAATGAAATAAGGACAAAAATTGGGAGAATAGGCAAATGCATTCCACGGGGAGGCTTGACTTGCTTTACAAAGTTGGATGATTATCGTAAAACTAGCAACAGAGTACACAGATTTCAATTTACAAAAGCCATCATCAACAGTTAAATGTAATTCAAATACGCCATCTATGAAAAATAATTGATCTTCAGCATACAAGATCAAATAACAGAACTCGATCTGAGCAACTTCGGGTCTTGAAAAAAATTCATATTGAACAGTGATCCCACAAATTAAGACATTTTATTAAAATTGATTTCTTAGCAAAAGAAAAATTTACTACATCCACCATAACTGATGGCCCATGGCGCAGTCAGACACATTAACCTACTGTACCTAAACTAAGCAATTTAAATTAGGAAAACGTTACTGGAAAATGGAAACCAATTTTCAAATCATCTGGATGAGGAGTCAGAATGCTTCGAGCACAGAAAGTAACGTAAAGCCCGCAGTAGCAACAGAACCCGGGAAAGTATACAGAAAAGACAACTCTTTTCTATTCTATTAGATTAGAATTAGTGAGTCCCTTCTTCCCTTATGAAAATAAGGTGGGTGGGAAAAAGAAATAGTATATCATTTTTAGGAGGTCACAGAAAAAGTGGTTTTGGACATGAAAACAAGCTGCCTGCTCGGTATAATTATATCTCCACCCATAAATTCATTATACTGTCTTTTCTCCCTTATTTCCTGTAGGTAAAACTAATCCTACCTCTGTCTCAAATTGTATATCTACATTTCAATTTCGACTAAAGTTCTATTAACAACTTAATTAATTTGAGGGAGAAGGGATTCTACTTAGGTATAATCACGTTAATAATAAGGATGAGGTAACTTTCAAATCCAGTTGTATCAATTATTCCACAATTGTGATGCTTTCTATCTTTCAATTATTTCTTGAAGAGACATTTTTATCCTAGAAATCTTTAGGCGGGCCTAATCCAAAACCAATTGTTTAATTTGGCCAAGCAGGACAAACTTACAACTCTTCCTTCCCCCCATTTCCCTTCAACTTCTTATACATAGAATACGAACTTCCCTTGAAAGTATTTCAACCAACTATAACCATTCTATCTCATTAGCATCTTTTAACCTTTCATTTGAAGTTGAAAGCTTTCCCATAAGAGTTTTCCCAATGCTGGTTCGCTGTTGGTAAAATTTGTAATTCCATTACAATATAATGGAAGCTTAAGTAATTTTTGGGAAAGTATATAAGAAGGGGAAATAGATATGGATGCACTTTAGGTTGGACATAGATGTGGAGGGGAAAGTAAATGAAGGGTTCCATCCATCAGCATTTCCTTTCCTCTCCTAAAAAATTACAGGGACTGGGAGAGAAAATAATTGGAACCAAACAATGACAATATTAACCTCACTTTTGGAATTAAAAATTGGGAAAATTATCCTCGACCCTGAACTTATCCAGAATACTAAAAAATAACCTTAAACTAATTTTTGACTCAGTCATAACCTTCATCTTTCATCTTTCAAAATGACCTTCCGATACACTTCCATCAACACCATCCGTTAAGTCACTAATAAAGACAAGGCAAAAGCAACCCAAGTGCCATCCTTTTCCCTCCTCTTCTCCTCTGTTCCCAATTGACACTGCCGATATCTTTTCTGTCACAGCAGCCTCTCGACTGCCGTCATTCAAGGCTGCCACTGCCACTCTCCCTTCTCCTCATTTTGGTCTCCCCAAGCCCAGATCTGCCACGGTCTAGCTCTGATCTTCCTGCCCAGCCGTCACCACCTATAGCCCAACACCCCTCTGCCTTTCTTAGCCCTTTTTCCAGCCTCCTTTCACCTTCCCATCGCTGCCCAAGCCAGATCTGTCCCATGGCCTTTCCTTCCAACCTTCTTGCCCTCTCCTCCACCAATCCCTAATCCAACCTTTGCAGCCATCACAGCCGCTTCTGCTAGCGTTATGAAGTTTGCCAACGCCGGAGCTAAGTATGCCACTGCTGCCGCCAATGGAGATGGACGCAATGCTGCTGCCACGTCCTCTGCCGAAGCTGAGCAGTCCACTGCTGATTCTGTTGGGGCAGTGTCGCAAGGGAGGGTTGCCGGTGCAGTGAGAGAAGAAAGAAAAGGAGAAGAAATGTGGCCGGCACAGGGGCAGAAGACTTAGGTTCAGAAAAAAATTAAAAAGACAAAAATACCTTTGTCCGTTAGTTACTTAACGGATGTAGTTGACGGAAGTGTATGGTTGGGTCATTTTGAGAGATGAAAGTTATGGTTAGGTCGAAAATTAGTTTAAGGTTATTTTAGTATTCTAGATAAGTTTAGGGTTATGGGGGATAATTTGCCCTTAAAAATTTAATAAAATGGACAATAGTGGACAAAAAATAAAATAAATGATGACTCTCTCTTTTCCAATCTAATCTACCTCTTCTTTGTTTCCTACCTAACAAAATGACAAATGTAATTGCATTCCTAGCAATTCACTCTTCAACATACCCAAAAAAAAAAAAAAAAAAAAAAAAAAAAAGATAAATAAAATTGTGAACAAAACAATACCTAAGGTCTTAGCCTGGCCTACAATCTTTCAATCAATTATCAAGTTGTTTCATGATTTACATTGACAAAAACATCAGCTTCTTGACTATCGCTCTTGTAAAACTCAAGCACCAAATGCAATACCATTACCCTCATATTCACTTTAAACTATTTGTCCCTAATGAGCTTCTATAAGATCTACAAATTTTTTTCATCACAACCAGGCATTAGAAATTGATTAAGGACACTATAGAGGAGAAAAAAGTGATGGGCTTCTTCAGATACAGATTAGGAGGAAATGAAAAGGATGATGGTTTAAACGTCTGAGGAGATCCAAGGGCATTTAAATCATACTTATTATATCAAACTTATGTTTTGGGCTCTCATTTCAACTAGAGAGCAGATTCTCTAAAAACTTCATTGCAATTATAGTTTAAAGACTTGAAACAAAGTACACAAAAATAAACTGCTACATGTTGTTATATATATGGATCCCCTTCCAAGAACCAGAAGACAGAAATATACCTGGCACTATATGCAGTATCTAAAATATAATTATTTTTTTAAAAAAAAGTCTACAAGAAACACCACTTGATAATGGAATGGAAAACTTAATAGTCACCAGAGATCTTAGTCTGAACCTGAAAACTAACCCTGCCCACCTCACATAACATTATATCGAATTAATTTTTTTGTGTTTGAGCAAATAGCAAAATCAAAATACTCAGAGGATGTAATTTAAGCCCATAGTGTCCTAATTCTTTAGGTGTTGACTTAATAAACAAGGGCCCTTTTCTTATTTAATTCTACAGAAACATTATTACTTTCACGAAAGGACAATAACTTCCAATAGATAAGCAGAATAAATTGAGAAATATGACTAACCCATCAACTCGCTTGGTAATCCAAAGTCATAATCATTTTGCCGCCTCTTGATGCATATGTATATCACAAAGAGCAACACACAAAAGACAAAAAGGCATGCCACACCAATTGCAACTTTACCGCCTGTGGATAAGCCATCCTTTCCCCAAAATAAGGGACAATCAGGCAAAGATGGTACGCCACACAATCCCTTGTTACCAGATAAGCTGACAAAGAGATATGAGAAACTCGATAAGCAAAAGACATTTCGACTGCATTTATAATTTGTATGCCAGTATGCAGGAATTCTTGATACCTTCCTATGTATAAAAGTTATCATGCCATAGGAGTCTCAATGCTCGTTTCACTCTCACTTACCAAAATCTCTAATGAATATCTTTGCAGCATGACAATTCAAAAATAAAAAATGATAATCAAAATATTATGAAGAAACTGATTGTGATTTTTTTTTATATCCATCCCTTCCCTAACCCTTCCTATACCCATCCCCTCGAGGATCAAGAGTGGCAACCCACCTATCCTCATCGACTCTCAATCTCGAGACCTCCCAGTCAAAAGTGTTGTTGCTTGCCACTAAGATAGCAATGCTTGACAAACTGATTGTGATTTAAGATGCTAAGATAATACACTTTTGGAATTGTTATTTAAGTACGAAAAATGATCATGTTTGACCTTAAGCTGAATATTGCGCTCCAAAACACAATTCTTCAAATGCAGCGACCCCTATTTACAATTTCATCTATGTGACGAATCCCTGCCCCTCTAACCACAAGATACTAATTTCTAGTGCTCACATCAATGACTCAAGAAAAAGAAAATGAGAAAGAAAAGGCAATGATTGCATATAGACGACGAGTGAAGAAATAGTAGATAGGAAAATGAGTTCCCCTCTGATTACTAGTAAAGGCAACCACCAACTGTGGTCCATGCTGCTCGATTACTACCATCATGTGGCTATGATACTGCATCCTAGCTTTTAACTATGACAAAACGACTATTCTACAATGACATGATGAAACTATTTTATGAGAGTAGTTCCACAGAATACACAAGGATGTAGATAGCCTGCCCCAGCAAACTTAACAAGATTTCATGATGGCGAGGTTGTTAAGAGTTGAATTTTGTACATTACATGATAATGTACACAAGCATAGAGGTGAGAAATGAATAAACAAATAAAAGGTCAGACAAGTAGAAACGTACTCAATAGCGCCACCATGAACACCAATAGAATACAGTTCCAGTGGTACTTGACCTTCAAGTTGGTTGCCATTCAAAATCCTGTATTGAAATGCAGAAAAAATACATTGATTTTATTATTGAGGTGTGAAAAATAGATAATATATTTCTTGCATGAATAATAATGTATTAGTAAGGACACTTTTCAAGATTTCAGAAATTCCTTTACTCAATTCTTTCGAAGATTGGATACCACGATAAACTAGTGATATTAAACCGGAATTCTGAAAAGAAATAATGCAGTGTACATCTGCCTCTTTGTTACAATTTTTCTTTCTTGGTTGATAAAAGGACAAGAAGGAAAAGATAAAATGCAGAATCAAACTGTACCAAAAAAAAAAAAAAAAGATGAAGTTGCATTTGCATTTAAAATGCATTCACATGAAAATTGCCACCATATAAAATAGTGGGATGAGTATGAATTAGAATTTTAAATCATATAATTTGATATTCAATCTGCAAGAAACAGGAAGGTAAATGAGATGTAGAAAAAATATGAATAAAAGTGAAACTTACACAAGTTGTAATTTAGAAGAAGTTAAAGTATCTGGTATAGGTCCAGTAAACATATTATTTGACAGATCCCTGCAGAAAAAGTAATGAACAACTGATTATTGATAAATGAATTCTGGATGAGAATTAATCCATGCCTGTGTACTCCTTTCATATAAAGAATTTTACTTTAACACAGCATATTAAAATCAATTTCTTGACAAAATTGCCCACTACCACCTTTTAGCATTAATGCCTAAAAATTTGCCACGAAGCAAAATTATTTAAGGGATAATAATCCTATGAAATTTCTATCTGAAAATTGTTGAATGCAACACATACAGATTGAAAATCCTAAAATATAAGGTCATAAAGCAACTAAGCAGTTGTGCACTAACACAGGCCTTTTGAATTCAAGGACAACAATGGAACAAGACAATACAAATCAAGAACATAGAGGAAAAAAACCATTCTTGATAACAATGTAGGGTCTAATGGTTAATGATTTCATGGTACACACAACCATGGAGTACCAGAGGCCAGTAATGGCATCATTACTGAGTTTGGGCTCTGAATTCTTCCTTGCACATGCTTGGCAGCCAAAAACTAGAACTCCTAATTTAATTTACGAAGTGATAAAAATCAATTTAAGAAGAATAAATGAGTTTTCATCAACATTCGAAAACCTGATTCCCCAAAGCACATGACTCCATCGTGATTCTTTTAGAGCACTTCCAAAAAGAAATAAAAAGTGATAATATTGGAAAAGAACAAGTTTGTACTAAATGGTTTGAGAACAATAAAATATATATGCGATAAAATGCAAGACGCTAACAAAGATCCTAATGTTTCAAGCTAAATTGGAAAATGCAGGCATCAAGCGTAGGGTCATAATTGAAATGGACAAGATAGCAGCTAAAGTAGATCATCTTCTTAACAAATAGAAAGGATTTTTCATAACAGATTATCACCATAATTACATGTATAGAATAGATATACTAGTTCAAATCTAGAAATGATTTAGTGAATTTCTAACACAGTAACACTGCAGATAGAGACTACATTGAGCAAGGGTATAAATATACTGATCTTACAACTTCACAAGAGATTTTTGGCCCAATCCGGATGGTAGACCACCTCCCAAAGAATTAGTGCTCAAGTTCCTGCATATAAAAACAAGTTAAATGTGTATTCCCTTTAAAGGGAGAGGGGGACCGGGGCGGAAAGCAAGAAATGTAGAAGAATATGATAACTCAAAATAAAACAAGAACTGCAAGTTCAAATTTGGAGAAGTAGAAGACTGGAGACATCACTATACAAAATAGTTGCTTTCGTGCTTAATCTTCAAGCATTATCTGCTTCTTATCATTCAGTTACAAATTCATTTTGTAATACATGATTAGATGTAGTTAATCTATCCAGAGCAAATCTTCAAAGTTCTCAAACAGAAGAAAGAGGTGGAGGGGCTACTGCAAGGTCTTGATCAGAGTTCAAACTACAAATTATACATATAGTAAAGGAAGGAAATAGGTAATTCTTATGTTTCATGGTTTTATAGCAATCAATCACGACGTTCGGGTTCAAAATCCACTTCAACCTCTGGTTATCCTGGATATCAAAGGTAAAAAAGAAAGGTGTCCATTTAAAAGAAAGGTAAGTGAGGAATGAAGAAAATAAGTAGAGAAGCTGTAAGCAGTATTTCTCAAAAAATAATAGAAATACATGGATGCACTGAAACTATTTACCGGAAATATAAAGTAGGCATATGGCAGCAATTGATAGTTCCTCCAAAAAAGAAATTAAAATAAGATGTAAACTGAAAGGATGCAATCGCTTCTCATATAGGTATTAGAAAAAAATAAAGACAGTGATTCATTTATGAAACAGCAAAACTACAAAAGGAGGATAAAGCGTTAGGTAAGTCAACAGGTATTGGTCAGAAAGTGTGACACTGAATTAAGATTGAAATTTTCAACAGAAAATATATATTCTAGAAATAAGTGAAAAAGCTTCTTTAAAGTGGCTGAATTGCAAGTAACGTATGTTTGTGTTAGTCTAAGGTGGTGATTGGATACATTATCCGTTTAGATGGTGTCATCCAATTCCGTATGGATGTGATTGGTCATACCATTTTTTCCTCCATTCTCCATCCATTAGTACACGTAAAATGTATATATCAATTGGAATTCATTTTTTATTCAAAAACAAAAAAAATTGATACATCCCATCTTAGATGGATGGTTTAATTTGATTTCCAAAAAAAATTTCGTCAAAAAATAAATTCCAATTTAAAAATATATTTTACGGAATTGGATGACACCATCCAAACAGATGGTGTATCCAATCACACCCTTAAATATACCTTTAAATTGGAGTTCATTTTTCACTCAAATAAAATTTTTTTTGGAAATCAAATTAAATCATCCGGTTAAGATGGGATGTATAATTTTTTTTTGTTTTTGAACAAAAAATGAACTCCAATTAACATATACAATTTCTGTACTGATGGATAGAGAATGGAGGAGAAAATGGTGAAACCAATCACCCCCTAAATATCAGCAACTGAGCAAACATCAGAATACATAGCAGGGGAAAAAAAATAAATTTAAAAATTGGCAAGTAACTATTAAAGTAATCCAACAGATGACCAGTGAAAGTAGCAGAATATGACAAATCGGTACAGACATGAAATATTGTTAAATAATACATCAGTAGGAACAAGGTTTGCTGCATTAGAAATTCACACTTGATACTTACAGGCTTACTAAATTTGATAAAAGAGCAATTCGGTCACTAATATATCCCTTCAAGCCCTGCCTTCCAAGATCTCTGAATGAGGAGAAACAAAAATTACAAGCACGATTAAACCTCAGAAGCAAAATTAGGACAAATCGGATAGGAAAATGACAAACATAATCTCCTATTTATTATTGTTTTCATAGGCAATTTTTTTAATAAATAAACAGAAAACAAAAACCACTACGATTAAAAAGTTGCATAGTCAAGTTTTGTGTCTTAGTAAAATTAATTCTACCGTTCATGAATAGGCAATTTTTTTAATATAAATAAACAGAACAAAAATCACTAGGATTAAAAGCAGCATGGTCAAGTTTTGTGTCCTAGTAAAATTAATTCTACTGTTCATGAAAGTGACAGTTCAGAGAGAACTTGAACTTAGTCTATACATTATTTTTCTTACTGAATCACACAATTGCATCCTAATGTCAAGGAAAGTATAACATACTATGATTTTAACCTCCATGATGCCTGCATATCTTTCAATATGCATTGGCTCAGGTCTGATCATCTAAAGTGAGTACCTAGCAAGACAGGTGGATATAAATAATTTTTCAACCTAAAATTAATATAGATTATGTGATTGGCCATATTTTCACCTTTCAATGGCATACTTTGAAAAAAACAGAAAAGGGACTTCTCTTCACATATCTAAAGGAACTCAAATTTTTCCTTTTTCTCCTTTTGACTTGGTATTAATTTTTTTAGTTTTGTCTACTTTCCACTATATAAAAACTAAAACTGCAATTATACAAAAGTAATTAGAGTAATTTTTTTCATTAATGTCAAGAATCAAAATGCAACTTAAGATTATTTGGTAACTAACTTATTTTGTTATTTATTCATATTTATTACTAATTTAATGACTTCTTTGTATAAAAATTAGAAATTGTTAGGATGTTAACTATTTTTATTTTAAATTTATATGATTACTTGCATTTTTTTTACATTAATTAAGAAACTCTCTTACTTTCACCTCTTTTATATGTACATGTAATATTAAAAATATTATTTACACATGTTTAATTTTAATTATTTATATTAAGAAATATTTATGATTGAATGAATATCCCTCCTGAACATAGATGAATGACTCAGCCATTGTACCAAGAGAGAAGCACTTACATCTGAGAAACAACAAGGGCAGAATCATCTTTAGTCGGATGACATGTAACACCTTCCCATGCATCCCAAACAGTAGGGGCACAAGGATCTCCATTCCAGCCCATTCTACCAGGAACACGAAGGGATTCCTTCAATGCTTGCATGGCAATAACTACAAGGAGAGTCCAAACACAGACCAGAAATAGTTTTAGGGAGTGCACAGCAATTATCACCTGAGTAACTGGAAAAATCATAATCCAAGTTTTGAAAGTATTTTTTCATTCTCTTAATAGATATGGATGAAGTATAACCGCATCTCAAATCCAAATTTGGTTGTAACACAAAAACCCCTCCTCCTAAATAAAGAAATGGGTTAAATGCAAAAATAGCAGCACCTGACATATTATTTCCTAGCAAAAAGTAAAGATATTCATTCCATCTGACAAAAATGCCTATTCTATATTCATGTTACTTTATCTGTTTTCATATAAATACTTTCGACAAAATAACTTTGCGTTGTAGTGGTGCAGCTGCTACCTGGCATAATCTCTGCTATGCTTCTAAATAACTAAGTACTATCCTAACTTAACCACTATGAAATATGACATCCCAACAAATTCAAACTAAACAGTAAAACAAGAGAAAGAAAGCCAGATTAAACATCTCTGTACGTACCCTGATCAGGAAGAGTCCTGAGATCAGCAGGAACAATGGCATAATTCTCAAGCCCACAAATTGCAGGCTGCCCAACCACTGAAACAAGCTTCACGTTCAACAAGGCAGTACTCAAATTCTTCACCACATAGCTCCAATCATACGCAGCAAATCCACCAACCTCCTTATACACGTCCACCCTACTCACATTCATATCATTCACCAAAACATCAAACACCCTTTGCCCAGCTTTAGTCACACTGACATCAAGCTCAGCAAAATGAAACCACAATAAATAATCCAATTTTGCATCTACAGGCAACGCATACTCAAGAAACCCCTTGTCTCCATGCCCTAACAACGTCGTTGCAGTCTGATACAATTTCATAGGAAAATAATTGGGTGCTTTGTCTACGTTTATGACATCTTTAAGCGCAGAGATTGCTTTGATACTTTGCCCCGTGTTGATAGTACTTGCTGGTAAGGATCTAGACAAAAATTCAGCATCCGATTGCCAGGACCGACCAAACCTGTCTGTATCATTCGAGAACCCAGGACCCCATTGACCCGAACCAGATGAAATTCTTCCATAATTAACTAAAATTGAAGAGTTTGAGATATGCAACTTCTGCAAATCATAAGCATCCGGGTCAACTTGGATGAGCTCCAGAGAAGCGATGACAGGAGAATCGGTGGCAATACTGTAAAAGCAAACATCCGCATCGGAATCGGTGATGGAAACAAAAAGGTCGGAATAGGCACCGGATCTTGCAATGCCCTCCTGCCAAGGGGAGCGCCAGGAGAAAACTACTGTGCCCTCGACGGAGACATCTAAGGAAGGCGAGTGAGACTTGCCATCGTAGTTATCATACACAGTGAAAGTCCGGAGCAGATATTTTCCTGCAGAAACGTTTGGGATATCGTAGCAATTCTTTTTCCCAGCGGAAACAGGAAAATACCTGAGGGTCTTTTCTTGCTGGTGGCTAAAGTGTAGAGGCTCCGATACAACTGCGGTGGCTCCACCAGTGTAGTACCGGTCGGAAACCCACACTGTGTTGAAGACGTCCGTGGAATTCGTCAGTCCACCACAATCAATATGAAGTGAATAGTCTGATGATAAAATCAAGAATAAAAATGGAAAAGTCAGTTAATGACAGCTAAGCCAAGAATTTCTACTGCAAACAGTACAGACATCTCAATACTTACTGTATGAGTAAGGAATGGAAAAGCAGAGGGAAAGATTGCAGAAGAAAATCAATAAAAAGACTTCAGAACGGGACATGGTTTCTGCCACCGCCGGTGGTATTCTTGAGTTCTAACTTCTAAGAGTTAAATGTAGCTTCTTTGGACATGAAGAGGGCAAGAATAAAGGAAAAAGTGTACAATTTTCACTGTGCGTTGAACCGGGGAGAGAGATACTGAGATAGAAGACGAGGGGAGTGATTAGCGGGCGAGGAAGGAAAGGGAAGTGAACAGAATGATGAAGACAGGAAACATGCAATTAATTAATGCAAAAATGGTGCAAGACAGAGACTTTTTTGGCTGATTGGTTTTGGTTTCGATTAGACTTTCTTTTTTCTTTTTTTTTTTATGCCTTTTGGCTGAGAGATGAAGATTGATTCGGAGGTAAGTTACAAAAAAATGGTGACGCTTCATATTTGACTTCACTGCACGAAGATTCTTTAATGGCTGTCAAGTGTGGGGGGAAATTGCAGGTGGAAGCTTTAACTCATTAATGATGTTGCTTGGGTAGCAAAAAAATAAGCTTATGAGAAATCCTATATAGTCTTCCAAGTAACTTTAAAATGACAAAATTAATTCAAAAATATTTTTATGTAGAAGAAGATATCTAATTTAGCATTAGAATTGGCATTGTAATTAAAGAATATGATAATAGAAGGATCTTGAGGTTAGTTAGCTAACATCACGTGATAGCATATTGTACTGTTAATAAATGACCTTTTTTTGCAGGTTTTTGTGAACTTTTTGCATGAATTGCAATTCCAAGATGGATTTTGGATCTGGCCAACTCAACTCAAGCATGGGTTATTTATATCTTTCTTACCCTTTTTAATATGAACACCCAGAAATACCAAACCATTTTAGGTCATTAGATCAAGATCGTATATTTAGTTTATAAATAGTAAAAGGCTTACACAATGTATTTTGTGCTTTTGTCCCACTGCATCCAGGATGTAGGTCTTGTCTTTCTCAAAAGGTTTCTTTGAACTGAGGGATCATTTGCTTCTTTGAATTGGATTATGGCAACTTTCAAGATCAGTCATATATGTAGCTTCAGTCGAGAAATTGAGATATGAATTTATAAAAATAAATAAATTTTTTTAATGTGAAATTATTGATATTTTTAGTATATATTTAAAATGATATACAAAAGTGAGGTTCAATGATGAAAAAATTAAGTATAAAGTATGAATTTTCTAGGTCCACTTCCTTTAACTTTTGTTTTAACCTCAAAATTAAAACGAGTTGAAAGAGACATTCATAATCTTTGATCAAATTAATGATGTGACGTGGAAGGAATGGAAATGACGGGCACAAAAAAAATGGGTGAACCTACCAAATAAAATTTTAAAAAAAGAAGAAAAAACGCAATGATCATATGAGTGAATGGAAGATACGGAAATTTAAAAAAAAAATGGTAAACCTATAAAATAAGGATTTCATTTAATTTTTATTTTGTGACAAGATAGTAAATTAAGGGATATGTTCTCTTTATGATTTAAGAATAATATTTAATTGTTATAACTAATTAGTTAATGTTTATGTTTGACAAAAATTAAATTTATACTTTATTTATAAAGGTAAGATTGACATTATATCAATTCTCTCTATATCAAATAATCACGAGAAAGAGAATGTTCCACGTGAATAAGTGGTGACCAGAATAAATAACCCACACAATATTTTTTTTTGTTGATTATAAATTTATTTATTATTTATACGAAGAAAGTTCCATTCCATCTCCGTGAAGATAAGAATTAAGTAGTGATACCCGTGAGATTGTGGGTATAGAAACTAGAATGGAAGAGAGAATCATTTACCATAGAGGGACACTTTCACCATTATCATCGGAAACCTTTGTTTCATTATTATTATTATTTTTTTTTTTTTCATAATGGGAAATTACCCTCCGTGATTTCTTATATAATATTGGAAAATTACTATATAAATAAATACACTCCATAAAGGTCAAACATCTACACCACTATATAGTGATGTTGTTGGGTTGACAAGTCATGGATATATCTCCCGAATGATTACTGGAGCTTGAGTGACCGAAAAAGTGAGAGTAATGTGAGCTTCGCTGGTAGTTAAAGTGTGTAGGAGATCAGGAAAATGATTCCTTACAAATGTAATTAAAATGTAAGATTTTCATCTATTGAAACGTTTCTTCAATTTACTTCATTTAACGGATACTAAAATACGATAAATGATATTTGAATTGAAGTTTCAAATTAATAACGGAAAAGATATTTCAAGATTTCCATCTAATATGAATATAAGATTAAAAAAACAATAATTCAAAGTTAAAAAGAGTAGAAAGTTAATTAGTACTGCCATTTATATTGAAATAATTAATATTTACGTTTATGAAATCAGAAAGCATTCCCAAAAGCTAAGAAGGCGATATATGATTGTTCTCAATTCTTTACTTTCATTGTATCCATTCGGAGGGAATATCATTTAATTTTCTTTGTCTTAAAAAAATTATATTATCATAATCATAATTAAGGTATAATAATATACACAGACACTTAATAGTATTAGAGAATTCATATAACATGTCAAATCGTGAAATATATATATATATATTTATAAATGATGTATAAATTAGTCCCATGTAATAACTTTAATTATATTACTAGTAATAAGTGTAATATGAATCATTTGTTATTTAATAAAAATTCTTAATTATTGATATATATATATATATATATATATGTTTTCATTTCGTTCTCTGATTTCCCCTTTAAGTAATTCGGGGTGTGCTTGGTTTTTCCAAAGAATGGATTTTTTTATTTTTTATTTTTGGGAAACGAAAAAGAAAAGCAATGGAAAAGTGATGGGAGGGGAAGGATTAGATGTGGAAGAATTGTCCAAGTCCATACGGGAAACCGCAATAGAAGAAAAATCTCCATAATTAATAACCCAATGGAAACTGCCTTTTCTTTTTACCTTTCCTTTAATGGGCTCTCCCTCACTTTAATCATCAAATGACTTGGAAAGCTTCAATTTGTAGCTCAAATAAAGTGCCCTAAAATCAATTCAAAATTGCATTTCTCAAATTATCCATAATTCTATAAAAATATTATTACTCTTTCCATCTCTATTTTACAAATCATTTTATGTCATTAAATATAAGTTGTTATTATTATTAATTTATTAGTTATTTTACTTATTTTTTATTTTATTAATTTTGTCTCTTTTTTCTCCTAATAAACATTATTAATTTGCTTCAAATCAAATTTTTTAAAAAAACAATATATTATTTTAATTTTTACAAAATAAGATTAATAATTTATAAATAATAACATATAAATATTACTTGGGATTACTAATACACAAGGTTAGCTATGACTAAAAAGATAAATTTGAATTATATACAATCTACAAGGTGTTCTCTATATAATCCATGTTTTAATTAATCTTCTTATAATAAAAAGACCAAATTCAAGAGCCATACCATACAAACCACTTAAACATGAGACTCCTTGACCACAACTTTTAGTCAATGAGACTGCCGCGGGTGCCCATATATATTATTCGATGATGTTATCCAATGAGACTGCTGCGGTACCTCCACGGGCGTAACAGTCTCGGAACGGGGGCAAAAAATTCTGGCAATCAGTCCCGTGAGTGCTCTCGCCTGTCCCGTTCGCTCACGTGCCTACCACAAGGGAGACAAACAATTAATCACTCAAACCTATAATGTCTAAGCATTATATAATCATCATATTTTTTATTCTTATTCTACATTAATATTTTTACTTATTTATTAATCAAAATATAATTATTGATGACGGAAAAAAAAATTAAATTATGAAAATAAATTTTAAAAATATAGTTATATTTAAAAAAGTTTAAAATTACAGGAAATAACTGTTAACCATTCAAGGAGAAAAGAAAATTGACAGCAAATACATAATTGTAGTAAATGAGAGGAACATGACATGACACAACATAAATGGCAAAGCAAAAGAATCAACTCTTGTTTCTTACTTAGACCTCGGGAAACGGAGAAACCATCCTCGCTGCTGCTTCGGTGTCGTCTCTACCATTTGCTGAGTTTAGTTGATTTTTCGCGTAATATGAAAATAATAATAATAATTGTCAAATGTTCCATTGAAAAGAACACTTATTTTAGGAAAAAAAAAGAAAAAGAAAAATCTAGATGAATAGTTAATTAAAAAGGAAAGAAGAGGTTATATTACTTCTCTGGGTTGGATTGGGGATTTGAGTTCCATAAAGAAAAATCAGGAGGGTTTGAGGAGTTCTTGTAAATGTAATCGGAGGAGCATTGGATTTGATTTCCCAAGTACTCATAAACCCTTTTGTCGTCCAGTCGAGCTTATTTCGGATTAATGAGGCGC
>JAWZTD010000124.1:606094-630345 GCA_035221335.1 Echites panduratus | reverse complement strand
TAAATTAACCGGTTCAATTACGGTTGAACCATTAAACCGTAAACCACTAACTTTTCCGGTTCGATGACCGGTCCGGTTCTGAAAACGTTGCTCCATATAACTTTAGAATCTAAACAAATTTAAAATTAAGTTTATAAATAAATAAAGTCTTTACAAAATTGAAATTCTAGAAAAAAAAAATCTTAGAAATTTTAAAATAAGTTTTAGCATAAAAGATGAAAAATTCAACCTAATAAATAAGGACAATTAAAATAAAAATCAAAATAAAGCAAATAGAATTACCATGAATCTTTTTCATTTGTGTCAGCAAATAGAATTACCTTGAATCTTTTTCATTTGTGTCGCTCGTTGACTGTATATCCAAATAGTCTTGATGAAAAATATATTAATGTGAAACTACACTTTTCTTCTCAAAATCAAAGAAGTTCGAGGAGAAAGAATTGATCAATGTTTTGAAAGGAGACGAACAGTAAATAAGTAGGGATCGAAAATATTAAAAAGAAAGTGAATAGGGTTAAGGGGTAATGTAGAAATTTTATGATAAAATATCCCTTGAATTGATCAAAACGACTTATAAAGTAGAACAATTACATATCCTTTTAAAGCCTTATAAAGTCGGATGAACGGAATATTATTTTAGAATTTATATAAAAAACATGAAAACATAAATCATTACTATACAATTACAAAACCTTTTTTATATTGGAAAAAACTTTAAATCCCTTGATTTAAAAAGTAAATTATTTTAAAGAATATAATAAAAGAAATATTTTTTCTTAATCAAATATACTATTAAATTATTCTTGTTCATTCTAAGTCCTTTTATTGTGATTTTTTTTCTATTCTTATCCTTTATTACCATTCTCTTTTATTTATTGAAAAAGAATATAAAGGTACTTACTAATGAGATTAAAAGAATAATTTTGATATAATATAATTATATTTAAGAGTTTTTAATGTATGTAAAATAATGATTTATGTCCTTGTATCGTGACATAAAAGATAATAGTCCCTTTATCCAAAATATGAGTTGTTCTAGTATCTTTTGTTTGTCACACAATATATGTCATTTTAAAATTTATAATGCATACTTATTACTCTCTCCATTCCAAAATATAAATCATTTTACCATATTTTGTTTGTTCCATAATTTAAATCATTTTACAATTTACAATGTATACTTAGTTTTTTTTTTCACTCTTATCATTCATTTAGTATCCTTTTCAAATTTTTTGAAAAAAATACAATTGTAATTATAAATATGAGAGATAAAAAGTATTTTAGAAATAACAAATACTATCTCTATCCCACAATATAAGGCATTCACCTGGATTAAGAAATAATATATATTTGTTATGTCGAAAATATTATTTATCTTTCGTATTTATAATTACAATTGTTTTTTTTCACTATAAATGAAAGAAGATATTAAATAGAGGGTACGAGTAGAAAAAATATAACAAATATACATTGTAAAATTATAAAATGATTTATATTGTAGGACAAACACAATAGATTAAAACTACTTATATTTTAAAATAGATTGAATATATATTTATTGTTTCTTAATCAATATGAAACAATGACTATATTGTATCATAAGGGTATCATATTTTTTCCTCTCTTATCCTACATTTAATAACTTATTTCATTTATTATGAAAAAATACAATTGTAATTATCTTATATCGTGGAACGGAGGTAGTATTAGTTTATTAAAAGAAAATTTCTCAAGTGACCTTTCGAAGAAGAGAAGCTTTAGAGTAAATCACTATTTTAATCCCTACTTTTTATAATTTCACCATGTAAGTTCTTTTTCATTTTTTTTAGATATTTAAGGCACATATATTTTTTATTTAAAACAACTAAATTTCTAACCTTTTATTGTGAAATTTAAAATCTTTAATCATTTCTCTTTGAAAAGATAGGTCATCGATCTTTTTACGAGTGTCTAAAAAAGTCCTTCTTGCCTGAAAAAATAAATTTTTAAGCTAAATGATTTACCGAACATTCCTTTTATCAAATATATTGGGGGATAGATGTCATTTCACTATTCTTTCATTTCTTCTTCTTCTTTTATTATTTTTTTAAGGACAAAAATGAAAACAAAGGAATTATAAAGAAAAATCATTAAAAGTACAAAAACTCCAAATCAACATAATAGCATTTTTTAAATTAAGGCTTTGACTCGATTTTTTACACTTTTCTTGATCACTGAGAAATCATATTATTTATCGAATTTGTAAACCTATTTGATAAAATAGGTAGAAAGATAATACTATGGAGTCAAATTCTAAGGATAAGAACTATAAATGTGAGAAACGACAAGAAATAAATCTCCTAATTGAATTCAAATTCGTACATGATGTCTAAATCACTATTGTTTGCTCACAATAGTAAGTTGTGTTTTGGTATTCACATTCGTCCATGCTCTGAATTAAATGACCATATACCATTATCATCTTCTTGAGGTGCCCATAAGCATTGCATTCTTGTTCTTCAATTTGGTGCTCAGTCCACAAATTGATTGTTACCGTCCAATATAGAGTTTTCTCAAATCGCTACTTACTTTTCATTTTCTGAAATTGGAGTTTTTTTTTAAAAAAAGGAAAAAAATAGTGAAATGATGTCTCTACACCTAATATATTTAACAAAATGAATGTACAGTGAATCATTTTGTTTGAATTTTTTTTTCAAGCAAAAAAGACTCTGTTATACACATATAAAAAATCAAGAAACTATCTTTTTAACGAAAAGATGATTAAAGATTTTAAATGCCACAATAAAATATTAGGGATTTAATTGATTTAAATAAAAAAATATATGAGACTTAAAATTTGAAAAAAAAAAACCAAAAAAAATTACATTATAAAATATAAACGAATAGAGGTTAAACACAATTATTACTACCTCCTTCTCATAAACATAGTCCACTTTACTTTTTCACGGATCTTAAAAAAAGTTATTTAGTGTAGTTAATGTAATTAATTTTAAAGATAATTTTACTTTTATACCCTATATTTAATTTATTGGAATTGAAAGTAATAGATATGAGGAGATAATTAATGATGGTTATTTTATCTTTTAACCAATAACCATCTATCCTTAAAAAAAAACTGAATTATAATTTGAGACTAAAAATAAATAAATATGAACTATCTTTATAAAACGGATGTAATATTATTTTGGGACTGAGCAGAATTATTTACGATTTTACCATTACCTCTTAAATTTCAACGGTGTCCTCCTTGGGGATTTGTTGTTAGTAAAAGTTTTTTCACTGCTGCTTGAAATCCCACGCCATTAATCAAATAACAGCTGTCACCGCCAGTAAAGACCAACTCAACGCTCCCTCATTTAAATTACACTTACCAGTAAAATTCCACCGTGCATTGCGCTTTCTATTTCTGCTGTTCAGACACTTGCTTGGACCCCTTACCTAGATAAATGATGAATTTCAATCTTTAAAGATGTCACATGTCACCCTTTTTTAATTACCCGCACAATGTAAATTATTGATTCTGTTTTAAAATATAAATTGTTTTATGATTTTTTTTATAATATAAGTTATTTTGTAATTATTAATATATAATTATGATTTTTTTATTTTTATCTTTTAATTATATATTTATTTATTTATAATAAAAAAGAGAAATGTAATAAAAAATATAAAAAATAAATATTTTTAACATAATATATCTATATTTTATATTTCTTAATCTATATATAATATCTTATTTAATAGGATGAAAGGAATAACATATATACTTTAATAGAAGTCAAAAAGAGTATCTCATTTGATTACTGTACATAACAAGCCAACTCCTCCTCTTCACTCTCTCATCCTACATCCAACGTATGAGATAAAGACTTATATAAAATCTTGTCTAAGTTTAATACTCTCTCAATTTTAAAATATAATTCTTTTTAACCTCTTATTTTTATCTCACAATATAAGTCATTTTACAATTTACAATGCATATTTATTATGTTTTTTCCACTCTTACCCTTCATTAATATCCCCTCCATTTATTATCAAGAAATATAATTATAGCTATATTTATAAAAGATGAGGAGTATTTTAGACATAACAAATATATATTTATTGTTTCTTAATCCATGTGAAACGGCGACTAATGCCTTATATTGTGAGACGGAGAGAATATTAAATTATGCAAACATAAACAAATACGCGGACGTACATCTTGCTAACTAAAGTAAAATCCAGCTTTGGGTTCAGAGAGCTCCCCGTGCAACCACGACCACGGGATCTTCGCCTACTTCACAAAAGATTAAAAGAACCCCCACAGAGCAAACGCGGCTTTCCAGCCTGGCTTTCGCTTTGCTACAATTTATTCCGTCACTCATCAACTTCCTCAATCAATTCCTGGTCCCACACAAGCTTTTCACCTATGCATGCACTTTTCATCCATATTTTCAATGATATGCCTAAATTACCCTTTACCTTGTCATGCTTATGAATCTAGATCCTGTGTTAAATATTTATATATCACCTCCGGTTATATAATAGAAATTTAACCATGCATTTTTAAAAAATCAAAATTCTTTATGATTTAAATATATATAATATATTAAAAATAATAATTAAAGAATATAAGTAAAATTTTAATTAATTTTTTATTAATATAATTGAGAATGATAGATATGTAAAAAGAAATCTCAATCACTTCTTGCCTATCATGCATGCATCATGTGCCAACCGCAAAATCAATAACCAAAAGAAATTATATATATATATATATATATATTACTCATTACTTCTAGAATTAAATGTGTTATTTTAACTTGTACAAATGATTTAGTTTGTTTTACATGTAAAAATATAAATTTCTTAATAAAAATTTAACTAATTTAGGAAATGAAATATTTATTTCTGAACATTTCAAAATAGAAATATAGGCATTCAATTGCAGATAATGAAGTATTATTTCAATTCTTTCAAGACTATAAAACTAACTAAAATATCAATTGATGACATAAATCTCTTTTATATATATACACACACTTCCCCCTATTGTTATCTCACTACATGAATTGTTTTATCTCTATCAATTTATAAACATCATGAAAGAAAATTGTAATTTTATTGAACCTAATATAATAATAGCATTTAAAGTGACTTCATTTTTGTTTAACTTCTTATACCCACACTTCTCTAAACCCCTCCCATGAAGATTAACATTATCACCTTATCTACCTTCACCGTGTCGTGAACCTATTGGAAGTAACATCAAATGGTCACTTGAACTAACCCTAGTTGATTTCCAATATATTTTTTATCACTGAGTTAGAAAAGACTTGATAAGTGATTTCACATTTGATTATGAATATTCATTATAAACTAACAACATGATAACAATTAAGTGGATAAAAAAAAATTAAGTTGATAGTTCTTACCAATATTTTCTGGATCAAACTAGGACCTAGACTTGGTCCCTAGAACGATTCGGCCTTGTAATCTAAACAATATTTTAAGAAAATCATTCTAAAAAACAAAAAATTGTGATAGACCGACTGATTTGATATATAAATCATTGAATCTATCTATCAAATATCTAACTGTGTAGTTTGAAAAAGAAAAGGAGAGAGGATTAACCCATGTCAAAATAAGAATTTTCAAAAAAATTAAAAAGATGAAGTGAAAATGTCAGGAATTACTTGTCAAATAAAAAAATTAAAAGGGAAATTAACTCTTACCAAATCAGATCAGATCTCTTATACATGAGATTCAAATGTTACTTGTACTCAACCCATTTGAGATCTCAAATGTATCTCAGATTTGCTCTAAGTTGGCAGTTTAGATGTGAAAAGATGAAAAGAAAATAAAAAAGGATATGTATGATTTATATTCCCCTCCCGCACACCTCTTTGCTCAAATGGTCCTTAGTTTTTTGTGTTTCCATGGATCTGTATGAGCAGCTCCGTAAGTTTACAGAAAGGATTTGGCTTTGTTGTTGTGCTTGTGGGAAACACATTTTCTATTTCTTCTTTCCCTTCCTTTTGGAGTTTTTATTTTTTATCGGATAGGGTGGGAGGGATGAAATTGAGTAGGAGGGTGGTTGTTAAGAATGAAAGAATTTGCAATTATCATTTTTTTTTACATTAAATATAAAGAACGGAAATATTACTCAACTAAAGAATGTTTATTTTTAATATTCTAATTTAATCAGTTATTATTAGTTGTACAAATATTTTAACTAAACTTTTATGTATAGTTATATTTCATTTCATTTCTTTTTTTTCATTCATAAAGATTTTTTTCTATTATTTTTTAAAAAGAATGTTATTATTTTGATAGATTTAGAATATAAAATATATAATTTTTAATTATATAAAATTATCTGTTTAATTACGATCTAATCATGGTTGAATCAGTAAACTATAAGTCATTAAATTTTTCAGTTTAAAGTTCGGTCCTATTATGAAAACATTAGTTCTTACTATAAGAATATTGCAAGAGGTCCTTTCGGGGAACACTCTAGTGTGTGGAGTGGCAAGTGAGGTCCAAGTTCAAATCTCACCAACACCCTCATAGATTGAACCCAAAGTGCCTCCAAAGATAGCCGTATGAGCTAAAAAAAATAAATCTTAAAAAAAATGACAATTGCAAGAATGCATTCAACTCATTGTAAATTTTAGAAAGACAAAATCAATGTAACTTTTATGTCAAAGGCCAAATTTAGGGATTTAGGTATAATAAGTATTTATGGTTTAGGTTGACCTACATTCCCTCCCAATTTGTTATATTCTCTTATTTCCAACAAAACAAAAAGCCTATATTATTTTCACATTTCAAATCAATACTTTTTGCACTATTAGTTAGGACACACTCTTCCCATTTACTAATTATATATATATATATTGCATAATATTACGTGCAACAAGATTTGTATGTTCACTAAAAGAATTCACATCTCATTAGCATTGTTCTTAATTATTAAATATATCAAATGAAGAACTGATATGGCTGAGAAAAATTAATATAATTACATTCCTTTTAAACATTTGACAAATTTTTATATTTTTTAGAGTTCCTCGTTAAAAGAATTCAAGTCGCACATTTATTTCAAAAGTACTTTCTCACAAAAATTCTCTAATATGTAAAATTATCACGTATGTTAGTAAAGAACGAGTAAAATTTGGAATGGTAATTAATTTATCATTGATTTCTTAAAATGGGAAATGGTATCAATTTTTATTTTCTACTTCTAAGAAATATTATTAGAGCAACATAGGAGATGACTAATCATCTCCATCTGGGGCTAAAACTGTCAATTTACGAAAATTTTCCTTTTCCCTTTTTCATTCCACTGGACACTTGACCTTCTCTCCTCTCTTCTCTTATCTCATCATATCCTATGACCATTCTTCCAAAACCAAGTAGCACCTCGCTACACCTTTTCTCCCCATCCTCCATAACCAGCAGCTCCCCCGCCGCCACCATGCCACCTGACCTTAAAGCCAAGGTCCTCTCAGGAGCTCTCCTTTTTCTCTTCCTCTTCCTGACAGTACATTTCCCAGCAGCCAAAGCAGGCCTCCCTCAATTTCAGGAAGCTCCAGCATTCAGAAACGGCAACGACTGTCCAAAATCTACATGGCCAAACAACCCTAATGATCAATCCACCATTCACATAGCCATGACCTTAGACTACTCCACTCCTTACCTACGTGGCTCAGTCGCTGCCGTCTTCTCCGTCCTCCAACACGCAACTTGCCCTGAAAATACTTTCTTTCACTTCCTCTCTACTACTCATGGCTATCAATTTTACGATCTCAATTCCACCATTACGGCCACTTTCCCTTACCTCCGTTTCCGCCTTTACCATTTCAATCCTACTGCTGTTAATCACCTTATCTCCTCTTCCATCCGGCGTGCTCTTGACCAACCATTGAACTACGCCAGAATTTACCTCGCTGACCTCCTTCCCGTCACAGTTAACCGCATAATCTACTTCGATTCGGACCTCATCATCATCGATGACATTGCCAAACTATGGAAAATCAATCTCTCATCTCACGTTTTAGGAGCGCCGGAATATTGTCATGCAAACTTCACACATTATTTTACTTCACGATTTTGGTCTAACCCTTTATTTTCAAACACTTTAAAGAATCGTATCCCCTGTTACTTCAACACTGGAGTTATGGTACTGAACTTGAATGCCTGGAGAGCAAATGGATACACCAAGAAACTCGAGCATTGGATGAGAATTCAAAAACGGTACAGAATATATGAGTTGGGTTCCTTGCCTCCATTTTTGCTAGTATTTGCCGGAAATGTCGAGCGGGTTGAGCACAGATGGAACCAACACGGACTCGGTGGGGATAATCTTGAAGGACTGTGCAGAGATTTGCATCCCGGTCCGGTGAGCTTACTGCATTGGAGTGGTAAAGGGAAGCCATGGCTGAGGCTAGATTCAAAGAGACCATGCCCTCTTGATAGTTTGTGGGCACCCTATGATTTGTTCAAGCATCAGACATTGTTTTCAGACAGCTGAGCAGATGATTACAGCTCCATGAATAATTGAATCTCAAGATTGTGGTGAAAGGACGAGTGAGGACTCAAGTCGAAAGCCAACGCTGACGTGAGAAGAAGGGTATTCTTGGGAAGATCTTTTATAATTTGGTGTGGTCAGTGCAGAGATGGTACTTTTGTCGGTTTGGCAAAGTTGATTAATTGCCACCGTCTGATTAAAAAAGGGGGATGATGATTTGTGGCGGTGGGAGAGAGGCGGTGGTGGGGAGCGGAGGTTTTTGGCCTGGAGTGAGTGGTGGAAATGCAATATCCTATGGTGGTTCTGACTTCTGAGGTGTGCTTGGTTTTGGTTTTCGTTCTGGATATACGGACGGACATTAGGATGTTGCTGTCAAAAGGTTTTTCTGGTTTCGGCGGTGGGTAGTGCGGTGCTGTGCTGATGGAGGTGTTCTTTTGTTGTATTTGAAACTTTTGATCGCCACCAAACATAACTTTTTTTTTTTTCCTTTTGATTTTGTATGTATTTTGATCATAATCATACTATTTCATTCATTAATCTTTGTAAATAATTTCTGTCCTTTCCCAAAATGCCCATATTGTTTTTTTGGTTCATAAGTACTCATCCTCAAATTTGTTTGTAGTTTTTTTTTTTCTGTTGCAATCATATTGATTAATTTCATAAAATGTCTACCCCTATTGAATTTACTTAGCTGATCTACTTGTGCCTTTATTTACTATGTTTAGTTGGAATCAAAATGAATGAAATGCACAGGGAAAAGAGGAGATGATGTAATTTTAGATGTAAAGTAAATGTCACCAATGTTTTCGAATTAAGTTTTATTCTCTAAATTCTTTTCACTAGATTAGTTGGGTTAACAACACAAGATAGATATAGATTAAAAAAAAAAAAAGGTAAATAAATTCTCGCTGTTCCATTTTGTTTATCCACTTTAGATTTGCTTAAGAATTAAGATAAACAATTATGAATTAATAAGTTTTTTTTTGACTAAAATATCCTTCTAATTGTTGGGAAACTGTTTTGGGATAATGTAAATATTTTAGTGATTAATTAGTGTAGGTGAAGCGGAGCAGCGGTGTAGTTCTTTTAGAAAATTTAGAAGGGCAAAAGAGCTAAAAAAAAAAAAAATTCTTCATCGTGTGTCAAATTTTATATTGATAAAAGTCCCATTATAAGGATAAGTTTTTCCAAGGTTTTTTTTTCCTTTTTCTCGTTTTGCTCAACTCATAATAAAGATGTGTTTTGGGAGTAATAGTTAACTATGTGAATACCCGGCCTTGCGCGGTGTATGATATTATTTACAGGTTAAAATGTATTAAATTTTAATCATTATTGTAATGTGTATTTGTTAATATACATATATAATAATATTTTTAGTGATATTCTAATTATTATCTAATTTATTTTTTTACATAATACTATAAAAAATTAATTAATATACACTTGAATAATTCTATATATATATATATATATATTAAAGAGTTTTTGAGTCAATATTATCTTTCTTCGTTATGAATATTTCTTATTTTTATAAAAATTTAATAATTTTATAGAAAAATAATCTACTCAAAGAAAAATTTTAAAATGAATATGTAAATAAGAAAATTTTGAGATTCTTTATATCAAAACATTCAATAATTTATTTAAAAGAACTTAAAAGTATTATTTATTTATGTTAGTTATGACTATTTTTCTCCAATAATTTAAAACATATTATATACTGTTTAATATCTTATAATTCAAGAGGAATAAAAATTCATAATTTTTTTTTTTAGAATTTGAAGACTCTTTGAATAAGTATTATTGTTATTAATTAGTTATGAATATTTCTTGTTTTTAAAATTAATAGATAAATAAAAAAATTTTTAAAAAATTCATGTAGATGTCTCTGCTTTTATATAGTAGATTAGATTTAATAAAATACTTAGATTTCCCATTTCACTTGTCCTTTGAGCCAAATGAGGGTAATTACTTATAATTTAATTTCTCTCTTCTTATATCAAACAAAATCAAAGTAAACGTAATTTCTTTTATTAGAGAAAGTAATTTGATCCTTTTGCCTTCTCCTTTTCCTTCACCAACCAAACAAAAAATTATCACATTTTGATTCTAAATGTAAAATATGGTTTTAAAAAAGTGTATTTTATTTATAAAAATCTATAAGTAATCTTTTAATTTAATGATATCTTTTTTTCTTAAAGTAATTTAATGGTGTCATACTCTTCTGCATTGAAATATGTAATTTTAGCAATTAATCATTATGGCAATTCACTTCTGGTAAACAATTATATCTAATTTTGTATTTAATAAGAAACACAAAGGCAACCCTACACCATTTCTTAGTTTAAAATTACAAATGAGTTTGTGCAAATCCTAAGTCCCTTACTCCCTTTGCGATTATTAAATCCCTTTAGTACCGCATAGATTTAGTTATCCCAAAGAAACCAAAAACCTTCTTCTCCCGAAGTTAGGTTCACCTCCTTCTCTCGAAGTTGTAAGGTGTATTGCAGTTGTTTCTATTACCAGAAGATTGTAGAGCTATTCTTTTCTAGAAGAATATCTTGAATAGAGAATTTAATTGATCTTTTGATCCACTTGAGAGCAATTTGATCACCAGTTGATAAAGCACATATTATCTCTCAAGAATAACTATTACTTGAACTTGAAATTGTAATATAATCAACAAGTAACATGAAACCTTTTTTTTTTCTCACTACATACTTTAGCTATCAAACCTTCAATATCTGAGAGTTTCGATTCTCATATACATTTGAATTCTTTTAAAGTCTAGTAAAATAACCGCCTCAATATTTTGACTAAGTTGCTAAATCATACGCTCCTATTATAGTCTGTACTCTTTTTCATGAAAAACACACAATAACTTGAACTTAAGTTGGTTAGGAAATAACAACCAGTTGAATATTGTAAAATATTTCCATTTGAACTTGAAATTAAAATATCTTCTCTAACAGGAAGTCATTTTTGAGTAGAGAGTCAACTTCTCAAATTGTTACATCTTGTCGGAATGTTATTTCCTCAACATGTTGAACCAAATTATTTTCCCAAAGTTAGAGAGGGAGAAAGGAGCATTTACTTCTCTATGGAGAAGTAATCACATTTATTTTTATTTTGTTTGACAAAGAAAGAAGAAGAGAGGAGAGGTGCGAGGGAATTAATTATTCATGTTTATTTTTTTTTCTCTCATTGCTATTTTATTAAATTTATTTAATGTAAGAAATATAGTTAATTTTGTCATTGTTAAAATAATTCCTTTTCGTTCCAAAATATAAATTGTTTTAGATTGTCTTATTTGTCCCACAATATAAGTTGTTTTACAATTAACAATATATTATTATAATGTTTTTTATACTTGTTTTAGGCTCTATTGATATTCTTATTAATTTATTGTGAAAAAAGATAAGTATAATTATCAAGAAGAGAGAAAAAAAAGATATTTTTGACAAAATATAATTATATTTAAAACTTCTTAATCTACCGTGAAATGGCGGTAGCAATAAATATTACTTCCACCCCACAATTGTGATTTTACATAGTTTAAAAACTCTTAAATAGCATAGTTGGTAAACGAGCTAAGCTCAAATCTGTCAGCCTCAGACTCATTTCATTTATATTTTTTAAATTTAAGTTCTTACTAGAGCTCACTGAGTCAAAGACTCAAAAGGTTGAAGCTTGACTAATTGCAGTTAAAAAGTTAGGCTTTGTGCTCGTTTATACTTTTGTATCTTAAACTATTATTCTTAAAACTTTAAGAAATATAATATATAATATATGAATAGATAAAAATATTATATATTATATTTCTTAAAGTTTTAAGAAAAATTATATGTAATAAATAAAAAAGCATATATTTAATAAGTAAATTATCTTATAATATTATAAATGAATTTATATATATATATATATAAATACTTGTTTAGGTTTGCGAACGTAATGAATTAAATACTCGTGAGCTTGGCTTGACTAATTTAATAAGTGAAGAAATATAAATTAAACCTTGAAAGCATAAATTAAATAGTTCATGGATTAATGTGACCATTAAACTTGTCTAATTTTTCAATTTAACCATTAAACTTAAAAATCCTTCAATTTAATTATTTATTTTTGTAATTTGATATTTAAGCCATGTGATCCGACTAAACTTGACACACATGCACCTTTAATGAGAGTTAGGAAGAGAAAAAAAAAAAAATAAGTCAAGTTTGTTGACTAGGATTCAATTTGAAATACCGCATCACATTGCCCAATTTTTTTTTTTTTTACTAAAATAAAAACTTATTCTTTGTAAAACTTCACCCTACCGAAAGCATCAACCGTATGAACGGATTGACAAAGATGCAGAATCTCTCCTAAAAGCGCTCTGGAAGGGAGAAACTTTCTTCTGACTGAATCCGATAAAATGATGATGGCCTCTTGGGGAGGGGGTGAGGGTACTATCAGGGGAAACAGCGAGTGGTCTGTGTTGGCTTCGCTTATCTAGAGGAGATTCAGCCTATGGTATGCCGAGCCCTCCCTACAAGTTCCCAACTTGCTCGAGTGAGTGGGATTTTTGTCGTGCCAAAAGCACAACGACTTGGCCGCTTGGGTGAGAAAGTCTGTTTTATTAATGTATTGGTACTATTTTATTTTATTTTTCCTTAAGAAAATAACTTTGACACATAAGACATGACATGGATAATTTGTTGATGTAAATATACATATGTCAATCTTATTGGAGTGTAATTATATTCAACACTTAATTATGATCTGATCACTATAAAGTAATTTAAGTATTTAATATCGAAAAGGTAAATGGTAAAATTAATGAATTTTTAAGTTTAATGATCAAATGGAAAAAATTTGTCAAGTTTAATGGTTAGGTTAGTAATTATACCTAAATTAAATTTTAAAATATTTGATTATATTTTATTTTATTAAAAAAAAAGAGAGTTAAACGTTATCTTTAACTTTTTAATTATATTTTATTTTATTAAAAAAAAAAGTTAAACAGTTATCTTTAACTTTTAGAAAAGCAATATAGTATTTTGAATACCTAAAAGTCTAAAGATTGGATATTTTAGGTCATTCGTGAAACAATATATTCTAAAGAAAAGAATTACAACTGGAGAATGGTGATTCATTTGATTGCCCTTTTTTTAGCTAATTGCATTTGATTTCCCTTTTCTTTTCATTTGATTCATCTGCGGAAAAGGATGCACCGTGGCAGGAGGAGGAGTGGGTGTGGGTGGGTTCTGGAAGAAAAGACGATTTGCCAATTATTTGTTTGCCACAAAAGTAAAGTCCGAGAGCCACTTTCTTAATGGATTCAAAAGGGACACAGCAATTGCCAATTGGGATCAGTCAACGGAGACATTCATGGCGCACAAATCCCTGTCCCAACTGCCAGCACTTAATACATGAACTTTTAGAGTCAGCATTATAAATGTTAAAGGGTCTGACTCGCCCAATCTGATCTCAGCTTACTTAATCCTTTCTTAGAAATTAAGGCTTACTTGGGCTTAAATCTGATTCTTAAGGCCCAACTTTACTTTTAAAAGAATTTAGTACACATTTGCATTACATTTTCTCGTCCAAAAAAAAAAAAAAAAAAAAAATTTTTAACAAGTATCTTTTAAAATTCAAATATATCTAACTTTTAGGTATAGACGAAGAAGGTTTTTTTTTTTTTAAAGTATATCTGTTATATAATTAGTCAAATTCGACCATTTGACTTTTTTTGTAAATAATAATCGAATATTCAATTGAATTAATAGTTATGTTTGGATATGAAATCCTCCGGTCTGCCAATGTGTCACATGCTTTCTTTTCTTTCTTCTATTCTTCTTCTTCTATTTTTGTTTTCTTTTTCCTAATTTATCTCATTATATTTTTGATATTTCATTTCGTTTAATTCATTGTATATCTTCTTTATACTTTTTAGAGGATAAAAAATTTTAAAAATGCAAAATGTATATTTAAATATTTTTTTAGATTAAATTGAATTTATTTGTTATTATTACCTTTATCATTCTTATTTTCAATTTATTTTGAGTTCATGATATTTTTAAAAAGCTTGGTGTTTAATATATTATGTTAAAAGATAATCTAAGTTTACTCATTTAATATATCATAATTTATAGAATATAATTATTCTAAATTTTGAAAAAAAAATATTAAAAGTGTTTTTTCATCCAACAAATTCTTAATTCGAAAAAGTACTTATAGTTTATTGCATCTAAATACAAAACAATTTAGTTTTAGGAAAAATACTTTTATAAAAAAGTAATACTGCTTATTCTTTCTTTTTTTATTTATAAATTCATCCAAATGGGTCTAATATCTCATTTTAACTTGATAAAAAATTAAAACAATATATTTGAATTTTATAAAATTATTAATATATTCTTCTCATTGATGAGTGATTAATGGTGAGATATAAATATCTTCACATTTTCTATGATCATCATATTTGGGGGAACCATGCCAATTAGGATTTCAAGGCGAATTGAATTAATGGATGTAAATTTTTAAATTAAGAAAAATATTAAGGATACTTTATATTAAAAAAACTATATATAATATTTAATTATGAACTATCCATAATATAAATAGAAACTATATGGAGGGAGGAAAGAAGAAAATAATTAATGATTTGTGTGAGCTTTCCATCAACTTGTTTCTAGGTTCTACAATCTCATCTAGAAGGTAAATTGTATCATAAATTATTTAATTCTTTATGGTCCTCATGATCCTAAATCGATCAGAACAATCAAAATAGTAAAATGAAGATATTTTGTACGATTATGATTTTACTTATTTATGACCACGAAGTTGATAATAATAAATATTTGTAATTCTAATTCAAATTTCTAAGTTACGTCTCTGTTGTCAATTGATTTCAAAGTGGACATTACCATGTCAATTGATTTCAAATTGGACAGATTAGCCCAAGTGATGAAGTACAAGAGCCCACAGTCATCAATAATTATGATGGGCCTAATCTAGGGTAAATGATCAAAGCTGACTTTGTTAATCTAACTCTATCATCAAAGCCCAAGAGCCCAAAAGGGTCCACAGATGATTACGTGTGGCCAATGTTCTTCACCAATCCAAGTAAATCTCTTCCCTCCACAAAAAATACCTGAAATAACCGTCACTTTCCCCAAATTATTAATGTTTTATTTTTAAGAAAATCCAAGAGAGCAGTGCTACTGAGCTCACACACCAGAAACAATTTCGAACTAAATCAGAGTTCTTATGATGGCTTCTCATTGACCCGAAATAATTCATCATTTCGATTTCGAATCTTTACCGGCCATGGCTACAGTTGCAACGGGTGGGGTTGGACTAGGAGGGGTCAGATTTCATACTATCAACCCCAAACTGTGTTCTTCATTTATTGGAAAGAAGCTCAAGATTAGGCCTTTTGGTGAATCCATTCAATCCAGAAAGCCACACTGTTTAAGGTCCAAGAATTTGGTTGTTTTCGCATCTGGAGGGGATTTGCTCAGTTTTGTTCATGATGTTTTTCTGGGTGTTGGAGTAGGGCTTCCTTGTACAGTCATGGAGTGCGGTGATATTATATACAGAAGCACCCTGCCCAGATCAAATGGTATCACACTTACTGTTCCTGGGGTTATTTTAGCTATGGGCACTTTGTCTTATTTATGGGCTACCCCTGGTGTGGCTCCTGGCTTTTTTGATATGTTTGTCCTTGCATTTGTGGAGAGGTTGTTTAGACCCTCTTTTAAAAAGGTCAGTGAATTGTATTTGCTAATTCTATTTTCAAAAGTTTTGTGCTTATTTCTGTAGTTGCCGTCCTTTCTTGTATAATAATTTGTTTTCTTAATGGGTGTAATGGCAGGAGGATTTTGTGCTGGGGAAGAAATTAGGTGAAGGGTCTTTTGGTGCAGTATATAGAGCTTCCTATGCTAAAAATCCCAATCCAAAGGTATGTATGTGATAGAAGCTTTCAATGATTTCACTGTTTCCTGTTCTGTTTGCTCTCTTTGGATATTTGCAAAATTAGGAAATTTGACATTTCTTGATTGTTATTAATAGAAGTTGCACTTGTATTAGTTATAGCTTATATTCTGGTGTTCAAGAACAGAGAAGCCAACCACAACTTAATTATATTTTTTAAACCTGTGTCAACCTCAACAATTCAAGATTGAAAATTACTAGTTGGCTTCTGGTATTATTTTATCATAGATGCTGAACTACCTTGTTGAAGAAAGGAACCATTGCATATATGTTTGGAGTAGATTCCATTTTGTGAAAGTTGAAAAAGCACTCTTGTTGAGAGGTTATACATTTGTTCTTTCTCGATACATTTCTTTAGAAAAAGACTCCATTTTTTTTCCACTTACCAGATGGTAAATGTTTCTTAGAGCATAGAATGTGAATCAAACAAATGACTGAATTGAAATTGAGATACTGATGCAAGTTCTTTCTTTCTGGACCAGATAGATTTAATATCTGAAAGAGGTTGGCTAATCACTATGAAGTAATAATTTTATTGATTAGCTCCTTATCAGTTTCATAATGATTATTGTTGTAATGGTGGTTCATTAAAGGAAGGAGATTTAGTCTTAAAGAAGGCAACTGAATATGGAGCTGTGGAGATATGGATGAATGAGCGTGTTCGAAGGGCTTGTTCAAATAGCTGTGCAGATTTCATTTATGGATTTCTTGAGGTGTTACTCAATTTGCCTAAAATTGCAATTATAATACCCATATCTTGTCAAAGAAAATGCATTTATGCTTTGCAACATGCATCCAGAGTTCAGGAAAGAAAAGAGGTGAATATTGGCTCATATGGCGATATGAAGGGGAGGCCACACTTGCAGATCTGATGCAGAGTAAAGAGTTCCCTTACAATGTTGGTACCGATTTTTATTTCATCACTATTATATATCTCAAATAAAGTTCATCTCTGTGCTGCAATTCTTAATAAATTTGCGAAATTAATTGAGCTATATAGTCCAAGCTTTTGTCTGTGCTATAGATGTATCTGCACTTTATTCTTTGAAAAGATTACGATAGATTCTTTTAAATTTTCGGAGCTATACACAGTGTATAGAAATTAACTTGGTTAAAATTTAATAACCTTTTTCTTCATCCTTGAGGCATATATTAGCCAATCAAATGATTAAAAGACATTGCTATTGATTTTCCACTGGAAAACAGCTTCATTATTTCTGTAGAAGAGTGAAATAGGTCAAATAATAGTGAAAAGGGCATAGGTTCCTTAAATAGGAAAAGAGAGAACGAAGAGTGAAAAAAGTTATGCTAGTGACATAAGATCATGAAGGAGTGGACCTGGATGAAAGAAGACCACCTTTGGAAGCAAGATGGATAAAAGTATGCAATACTTATAGAAAACATCATTTTGAATGTGAAAATAGAAGTTGGGGATTGGGATAAAGGAAGATCTTAAAGTAATAAGTTCAAATTACTGATTCTAGACCTTTAGAAGTTTGAGGGAAAAAATAAAAGTATGAAACTATGAACAACTCAAAAAGGAGTACGAAAAAGTATTTAAAACCTAGGAATGACAATTAATGAACAGCACGAGAAATTAAGGGGTTGACCTGGAAGATCAACATCTGATACTAGAAAAAGTTATGTGTTTGATGTCAATCTATTAAATGGAAAGAGTATTTGAAAACGAAGAAACTTTGGTCTGCAGTATATATTTATTTATTTATTTTTTCGAATCCTGCAATGTTTTTTAATAGTTGGAAATTCACTTCTCCTAGTCCTCTATCTTTAGCAGTTTGAAATGTGAACCCTACATTGGCATGCTATTGATGCTCTCACAAGAAGTGAAATACTCGTATTGACCTGGTTTTTTGGAGAATATGTATAAAGAACCTATACCCATATAAAAGGTATTACATGAAATGCATGTAGTAAAAGTTTCAATCTGGTGAGCTATGGAAACCTGGTCTCTGTTTTCCTCACAAGAAAAACCTCACGATAAACAGCTTGCTTGCTAACATTGCTTTACCAAGTTGCTCTGCATGGTTAACGCCTTTGGTCATTTGAATGTGCTTGGATTAGGTGAATAGATCCGTTCTGTGCAACTCAAATTTCTTGTTGGGCTTTTACAGTTCTGTGTCACCTTCTGGGATTCAATATGGCCAAATAAGTGAAAACAGATATGTTTCATGCCCAACACGTTTTAGGTTATTCATCCTGCAACCCTTTGAAGGCCACTGGCCTCTTTCAGCCTTTTCCCCAATTACTGGCCCCAGAATTTGTCTGATAGCAGAAATGACGGCCTATGGGTAGAATTTTCTGTGTCCTTGCCTTTTATAAGATACTTTTCTGGAATGAGAATTTTATTGAAAATAATGGGAGATACAAAAGATTTGCAATATTATGCTTAAAATTATTTGAACTAAAGGCTACTAGGAACTAAACTTGGTTTATAAGCCACCTAATGTTCACTGATTTCAGAGTACTAGATATGTCCATGCAGCTCTGAAATAGTTTGCCAAAATAGATTGTTGGTACTTGTGCTTTCATGTCTTATACAATAGATTGTGCTAACAAGACTTGACCAAGTATGCATGCCTTTCTGCCCTTATAACTAATCACATATGCAGTTTTCTTTTCTTGGTCAAACTCATAAAATTGAGCTTGACCTTTAGTGCTGCAATGGTCAAAAAATTATCAGGTGGAAGCAATGATTCTTGGGAAAGACAGAGACCTGTCCAAGGGTTTGGAAAGGGAAAACAGAACTATCCAGACAATTATGAGACAGCTTTTATTTGCATTAGATAGTCTTCACTCCACTGGAATTGTCCACAGAGATATTAAACCCCAGAATATTATTTTCTCTGAAGGTAAACTGCATGAAGGAGCTGGGAAATTTAGCCTCATTTGTTTCTGTCCAGTTTGTCTTTTACCTCTGATTGGTTACATGTGAAAAAGGTTCCCGGACGTTCAAAATCATTGATCTTGGAGCTGCGGCTGATCTGAGAGTCGGCATCAATTACATTCCAAAAGAATTTCTATTAGATCCCAGGTAACCATTTTCCACTTATGAAAGCAATCCATAAACCATTTTCGGTGTTCTTCCAAAAGCTATAGCATATAATGAATGTCCAGTTAAATAGAAAAATTAACTAGTCAAGCAACATTGGATTTTAAAGCACTTCTCAGTAGCACCCATCTGAGAAAAAAAGTTTTGCATATGAAGTTTTACTATCTCAATACAGAGATTTGCTGATTAAAGTAAATGCAAGAACAGATACAAAAAAGCCTTGGAATTCTGCAGAATTTCAAAAGAACTATAAAACTCATGAAGGGAAGGATATGGATCATCTCTTGTATTACATACTAACCGGAACTAATAACACAGGCTCTATACTCTTTAAAAGAAGGGTTTGAAATAAATAGCATGAATCACATATTAGATATAATTTATATAATTTTTGCAGCTAGGAAAATTCAAATTCTAGCAATTCATTGGAGGTTTCCCTGGAGAAATCCTGCATGAAAATCTTCTGGAAATCTTTTGGAAGTTCATTTCTTTTTCAGTTCATATATTGAATCACTTTACCCAATTCTTAAAGAAAATTAGAATCATCCTAGTTCATGGGAACACTGAAAAGCTTGATTCCTCTGATAGCTTTTTCATCTCTCCTTGCTTATGAGTTGAAGTTAGAATTCATGCTTATATCATAACTTTATGTCTCAATGATCTCTGTCCCAGATATGCAGCACCTGAGCAATACATTATGAGCACTCAAACACCATCTGCCCCTTCAGCTCCTGTTGCCACAGCACTTTCTCCTGTTTTATGGCAGGTATTTTATCCTCCTCAAATGGGTCTAAATTGATGTCTCTTAACACATGCAATTGACTATTTTTTTTTTTTTTTTTTTTTTAATGTCTCACAATCTGTGCAGCTGAATCTTCCAGATAGATTTGACATCTATAGTGCAGGACTCATATTCCTACAGATGGTGAGCTCTCAGTGTTTGATATTTTAAGTTGTGTCTGAATATTACAGAAAGACATCCAAATAGTACAAGAAAATATATGCTGTTCAGTACTATGAAAAATATGAATACTAGAAAAGACAACAGAGTGCACAAAAAATCTTATTGCATGTTTTTCGATATTCTGATTACTTACTACAAATCATGATGTATATTTGTTTAATTAGAATTAGGAAAAAAGTTGTGAAGGATAAATCTCACTCTTTCTTCATTTTGCTATTAAATGAGGGGCCATAGCTCAAACATATGTCCTCTTTGGTATTCCTTTGGAATGTTTGCTACCAGAGATCAAAATACTGTTCTGAGATCCAAAACATTGTCTTCCCAACAGAAAGAAAACTAACAAAGAATGGTGCCAAAAAATACATTTCAACCTAGGGGTCTAGTGATACCCACAATTTCATTAGCTTGCCATACAGACCTTAATTCTGGTATATAAGCAAAACATATTAGCTTGATTATCCATGAACAACTGTATGACAACTGATGCTTTGTGCTGTGCTTCATCTACAGTCTAAATTTCAAAATCCATTATTGACACTGAATTTTTTGCCTTGTAGGCATTTCCAGGATTACGAAGTGATAGTAGCCTCATACAATTTAACCGCCAATTGAAAAGATGTGACTATGATCTGGTTGCATGGAGAAAAACTGTAGAACCTCGAGCAAGCCCTGACCTCCGCAGGGGCTTTGAATTGTTAGATTTGGATGGTGGAATAGGATGGGAACTTTTAACATCAATGGTGCGGTATAAAGCTCGCCAAAGGATCAGTGCCAAAGGAGCTTTGGCTTATCCTTATTTTGATAGAGAAGGCCTATTGGCTTTATCCTTTATGCAGAATATGAGGCTGCAATTCTTTCGAGCTACTCAACAGGACTACAGTGAAGCTGCCGAATGGATAGTTCAGCTGATGGCAAAATCAGGAACCGAGAAGGATGGTGGCTTCACAGAAGCACAACTTCAAGTGCTCCGGGTTTGTAGCTATTTTTGAGTGAGGATGTTACTATGGAGCACATTTTGGTTTCATGACTCACTACTTCTCTTTTTGTGCAGGAGATAAAGCCAAAGAAGAAGTCAAGTGCACAAAGAAATGCACTTGCATCAGCTCTTAAGCTGCAGAGAAAAATCATTAGGACAATAAATGAGAGTGTTGATGAGCTTAACAGAAGAAGAAAGAGCTTGTGGTGGAGCCGATGGATCCCAAGAGAGGAATGAAGTTTGTGAGTAGTAAAGGTTTTTTATGTAAATTTTTTTGCAGTCTTTACACCTAACTAATGAAATCTATAGAACATATCTGAAACATACTTCGGAAGTATTCTGCACACATTCGGCTTTCTTAATCCTCATGTAAATAATGAGTTTCTATACACAAGAAAAGGTATGCGTTAAATGATTATGCTGTTTACATCAAGTTCTTCATTCTATAGATAAAGTAGTTCCGCATTGCAGACTAAACTCACATAATGTTTGGGAAATTGTAAAAGGTTTCTGTACACGGAATCAATCAACATTCTCAAGTCATACTGAAAATGCAGTTGGGTGGACTAGATTCAGAGAACAATACTAGAAGTTTCAATTATTTGTGTCACTTTCTGCTGTCATCTCATGATATTTTTTCCCGAAGCTTGAATAACTCAAATATGAGTTTTTGTATTCCCTTTAGCAGGCTATTATTCTTCAAAACCAAATAATACAATCTTATCTGCTTCCTTATCCGTTTCCTGTTTTCCATAAATAATTCTTGCCTAGGTTATAGATGGACCTAGCTACTAGCTAGATGAACTTCTAAATTGAAACTTGAAATTAACTTAAGCCAACTGGGATGGACCCATGAATTGTATATTAAAGATCGTTTAAATAGGATATTCTCTCTCCCCATTACCTGAAGGAAAAAATTTGATTTTTATTTTGAATCCTAGTCCAGACTTTCATGTACATTCCAGATACAGTATTGAGGACAAAGAAAGATCCATGATGTCCTAATTACTAGAACCAAGAACTTGTTAAATTCTCTCTGGCCATGTTATTTTGCCTGGAATAAAATCCCAGTTATTTCCTTGCACCTCCAAATCTCAAGGTTGTCATTTGCATTCACTCGGATATTTTCTTGCTTAATTTTAAAGGACCAGCTTGCTCTCAGTCTTCATGCAATATGGCAAATGAGATGAGAGAGAGCCATGTGATATAATAATTCATACCATATACCAGCAATGGCTCAGCTGTACAAGATCTCTTGTTACAGTACAGACTCATTATCAGCTAATTCAAATTCTTAATTAATTTTCATGCAGTTTCTTATGGCTTGACTAAATATGTATGTTAAGTAATTTCTAATTAATCGTTCGTACAGTAATCCTAACTGTCATTAATTAGCAATTAAAGAAGCCTGGACGTGATGGCTACTGAGAGATTTTATCTCCTACTTAAGCAAAGGTGAGAGGTCACATCGAGATTTGTTAATCACAACTGTGCCTGTTCTTCTAATCATGTAATAATAATTAATTAACATTTTCGGTTTAGCTTAACCAATTAATTACCCATTCGTGCTTCTCAGATATATGACCGTTGACAAGACGAAAGGACTAAGTAAATGTGACGAAACTGATTCTACAGCTTCACAAACGTGCTGCAGAATGCGACTTCAATAATAATTAACTAAAGCACCAGAGTTAATTAACTTACGAAAAACTTAGTCCTTTGGGTTTGGTGACACCACCGATTGACTGACCAGTGTCTAAATTTATAAGTTCTCATTCAGGTTGGATCACGTGGACATTCATAGTAATTAGAGGTTCTATAAAAAAAGTATGAAAAAATTAATCAAATTAAAAAATTTTATTATTATTATTATTATTATTAATTTTAATATATATTATAATTAAAAAAATGTTATGATAGTACAAATCATATAGAGACGTAAAAGAGGTTTTGGATTTGCTATGTAAATATATATATATATATATATATAAAAGTATATCAAGTGTACCGTACACTATATAACACTTTTGAATAAAAACAATTATCACGAGATCAAATATAATAATACTATAAACAATTAATTATTTTCATCATTTGAAATTGAATGTTTTTATTTTCATTTTAATTTATTTTGAATTTTTAAAAATAAATAAACTCTTAATATAAAATTTCATTACGTAATTCTTATATTTATTGATTTACATCAATTTATACATTATTAACATCATTAATTATATTAATAAGAATGATAAATTAATAATATTAAGAAAATAAAAAAATATATACTAGTATTTAATTTTTTATTAAAATAAAATAAAACATTAATTTTGGACAGAAAAAATATTTTTTAATTTTTAAATAAGGAAGTTTCTAACCTGAACAAATTGAATCAGTATTTATAATAAAATATATAATATTGAAAGACTTTTAGGGACAATTAAAACGTAGCATAAGATGATGATGTCGAGGATTCCATGGGCAGAAGTCGTAAAAACCATGAGAGGTTCACGTGTAACCTGACCTGGGTTGTTGAGTACAAGCACCCCATTATTTTCTTCTAGTTTTCTCAAGTACAAAAGCCCCACCACACCGTGGGACACTAAAATCTGAGTCCAACAGAAAGCTCAGGAAGACTTTGATTATCTATTATATGGTGTATTTTCCCAAGTTAATTTATTAGTATATTGTACAGTGTCTCCTGGTAAGGATGCCGATGATGAATTTTCCCAAGCATTTTAATTATATA
>JAWZTD010000124.1:450475-463768 GCA_035221335.1 Echites panduratus | reverse complement strand
TTACATGTAAGATGAAGTAAAGTTATTCTGATCACAAGAAAAATGATGGTAAAACTAAAAGTACATGGCTGTAGATCATAGCCAAATTGGTGGATAAAGTTTTTTGTTGAACAAATGGAAACATTCAGAAGAAACTTGGTTAGGGGATCTTATCTGCTGAGCAGAAATAACAGGCCATTTCACCAGGAATAGTTTATGGTCAAATGGCCTTTAAGAAGCTGCCTAGAAATGTAGGGTGAATTACAAAATTCCTCCCTTTTGTCATCTTCAATTGCTTCATCAGTCTTCCAATGAAGAGAGAATAGTGAAGGCAGGAATGCATTAAATTAACCATGTACATGTGAGAAATGTTGGGTAAGAAATAAGGTGAACAAAAATGCATAAAGTTATGGGTAAAGTAAGATCAGCTGTGACTATTCCTACTCACCTTTTATTATTATTATTATTATTATTATTATTATTATTATTAAGGATATCCCCGATTACTCTTATTTATAAAATTCTTGAATATCCATCATCCTATAGATCTAAGACTAATGAAAGATGCAAAAAAGATAAAAATGAAGCATGAAAATACTGAAAGAAATAGAAGAAAACTGAACAAGAAATTAGATGAGGAAAATCTTTCATTTGGGAAATATAACAATATTTGAGGCATTAAATTGTATTCGCAGCCCACTGTGCTCTAATACTTAACAAAAGATCAAACCAGGCAAGGAGGACATAGAAAGCCCATGAACTTAAAAGAGGATCATCTACCAACAGGTTTTGAAGTGAACTGAGAACTAAAATGGAGTACTTAAGAGTTGCATGGATGGGGATGGAAATGTTATTAGAGAAGATAGAAACTAACCTAGGCTGTTGGTTTTAGCAATTTTATGCTTTCCTTAATCAATTTGTAGTCTTTCCCATATAATACCTGATCGGCATTCAAATACTATGATTAAGGATGAATTCCGAGTAGCTCACCTAAAAATTTTCTCTTGAGCAATTCATAGAGCAAGAGCTCAATTCTTCACAACAAATTAGAACAGAGACTTAGATCTAAAATTGGAAATGTAACCAAATTCCAAGGTTCCTTTAGACTAGTTATATGTATTCATAACCTACAAATTCTGAAACATCCAACGGAAATTTTGATGCCATATGAAGAACAGTATACATTTGTTCAACCAGTCTTACAGATATTCAGAGAAAAGAGTAACAGAATTCCGGTTTCCCTCAATTTCAGGGAAGACGGAAGATGCATGGATGGATAGGGTGAAACACATAATAACATAAATAGTAAACCAAATGAATTCTGCATCTTTTACAAGCCAAGTGCTCGAAGAATGGCATTCTTGATAGTCACCAAAATAGTATTTTACCACAAGACATGTAAACAAATTAGGATAATATCTAAAGCGTTATAATAGACTTGTTAAATATGCCCTCAGCAAGCTAAAGCAGGCAGGTATATCATAGGACATCCGAAATCTTCATGCTGCAAAATCAGAATAACTCACCCCCAGAGGTGATCAACGCCATTTAACTGGCTGGAAAAGGACTAAAACCACTTTGGACCATAGTTTCTAGGGGTCCAAACAGTGGTTTGGGAAGATCATCCCACTCATACCAATCCCACCCATCACATTTCTCAGGCTCAACATTTTGGGGCTGTTGATTGGGATCCACAACCACTGCTCGCATGAAGATACATACAATGTGAGTTGGTTTTGCTTCTTTTAGGAGTACATTATTTGTAACAGTTAAAAACTTTATGTCATCAATGTCCAGTCCAGTTTCCTCCTTCACCTCTCTGGCTGCACATTCCTCAAAGCTTTCCCCTAAGAACAAAAAAGGTTCAGAGAAATTGGGGGAACAATCTATTGATGCTTTGAATTGAATATGTCTAATTGGAGACCTTAACCAACATCAAAGATAAAATGATGGTAATTGGTAAACAATAGAAATGATCATAAAGTTTTACATGTTTGAATTTTATTTCAATTTCACATCACAATCTACAATTGTAAGTCTAAGAACTGTTGGTTTAATGGCAAAATCAAAACTAAAATTGCACATATTATATTGATTTGACTCCCAATATGCAGTCCGAACAAACGAGTTTCACAATTTTGAACCGCAATCTGAAAATGTAGTTCTATGCCCACAACTGACTAAGCTATGACATTTAACGTAGAAAATTGCAAGCCCAGAACTCTGATATTCCATGTATTGATCAAATGTGGGTTCCAATTCATTAATTTCAAAAGACAGTATCTTTAAAAAGAATTTATTATGAGATATTTTGAATTTCACGAATTTCGCAAGGAGGAGCCACCAAGGGAAAAGAACAATCACAGTAATCAGCAACCAAATAAAACTATCCATTAGGGGGGGAATTCATTCTTATAATGGGATAAAAATAGCATTATAAATGCACAAAATCAAGAAATGCTTCGTAGATTTAAACATAAAAAGTTAATCAAAAACTAAACATGAGAAATCGATGAAAAAGAAAATTTGGGTACAGAGATAAGTAAGTCTACCAAACTCAAGATGACCGCCAGGAAGGGCAAAGGTACTGTTTCCAATGGCAGCTAATCGCCGCCCCAATAACACCTTTTCCCCCTTCAGCAGAAACACTGCCACCCCAACTTTAGGTACCGGAGCAGGCAAATTGTTCACCGGCAACCTGGGTTCTTTCTCCATTTCCACACACTATCAGAGGAAACTTACATCAAATCATCATCCAGCGCTCTCTAACACTGCCTATTTATAAATCCTTGTGCAAACATCTCATCGTCCAAATCAAGAACAAGACACCAAAATGTCCACGGCGTCGTATGATGTCTGTTCACTTTCCCGCCGTCTCTTTGGAAGTTAATTTACTTGATGGACAAGGTTTGGGCCCACCTGGAAATCTGAGATGCTAGATGGCAGTGCTGTGTCATTAGAAAAAACTAAATAAAATAAGGTTTGAAATATTATTTTACTTTATGCCTTGTTAATACTAATAATAATAATTAAATATCTATTATATATATTTTAAATAAACTCATAAATCTTCAAATGTTTAATTTTTTTCCTATTTTGAAGACTTCGATATGTTATATTGTCATGTATGAACCAATTTTTTTTTAAACAAAAAATATATCATAAATATTTTGCCCCATAATCATTTCAATCTGTAATACATCCAACGATAATATTTATGATTCAATGAATTTAATTAAATTAATTCAAAATCTATACAGTTTAATTTAAGAAAATAACTAGTATATATTATTGGATAATATCGTAAAGATATAATTTCATAACTTATTCTTGATTACCTAAAAATCATTTTATTTATTTTAGTTAAGTAATTACTAAACATTATTAACTAATATTTTTAAATAATATTATGTTAACTGTTTTTTAAAAAAAATTTAAAAATTATCATAAATATTTTTACTCTCTTAACCATTTCATTTTAGAATGTATCCAGCAAAAATATTTATGAATGAAAATTCAATGAATTTAATTCATACCATAATACCCCATATAAAAGACTTCCACACCCCAAATATCTAGAGTTATATGGGTAGCTGGTGGAAAGGTTCTCTTAGTAAGTAATCGGGTTGCTCCCTTTGGTTACTTGGACTTAGCCAAAGAGGAATTCGGTCCTCAAATTCTCTCCAACATTTAAATCAATAAAAGAGGAAATTGTCATTATTAGGGAGAGAAAATTTGTAAATAAATAAACATATATGAAAAATGATTTGATTTTGACTATTTATAATAATATAATTATAAAAAGAAATTGGGAAAGAAAGCAATTTAGAATTGTCTTTTTTCTAAACCTATAATTAAATATTCCTTTTGTATTGCAAATTGTAATTAAATATTAATATAATATTACAACTTATAATATTATATTAATAAAAATGTAATTGTGTAGAATATACACCAGGTTTAATATATACATCCATAGATGCCTAAATATGAGTAGAATCATTGATTATTGAAGTTGTATTTTTTTTTTCTTTTCAATTTGACCATTCGATGTTAAAACATATCAATTTAATCATTTAACTTTGTGAATTTAATAATTTAATAATTTAATTTTATGAAAACTCAAAGGATTTACTTTTATAATAGTCAATTTATCAAATTCATAAAGTTAAATAATCTAATTCACAGATTGACATAATAAAACAGCCATGTGTGTCGACCCTGGATTTTTTTTTTTAAAGTTGGTCATGTATATTTTGTTAAAAATCTATATTTAATATCCTTTGCCAACATTAAAAAATTATAATTTTTGTTTAATATCTTTTGGTCCACATTAAAATTTCAAATACTCTGAAAAATTTTTAAGGCTTTATGCAAACTTTTTGAAAATAATATAAAAGACTTTCTTTTAATGAATAATTTATTTAAGAAAACAAACTTTCTTTGCCAATTATAGTTTCTAGATTTTCATCAAAAACTCTTATATATAAGCAAGGAACTTTATACATTCATATCACTACTTTGAAATTTTTTTTTTTTCATATTTTGAGAAGCATTCTTTTTCTATCAATATCAATAATCAAGAGCAAAACCCAACTTAGTAAGAAAATATAAATTTTTTTTACTAATCCATGTTAGTTATATGATAAATTTCAACATTAATATTATAACTGGTTAGAATTTAAAAATTTGATGATTTTTATTTTAGTTTATTTTTTATTTTTTACATTGAAATGAAGAATTCCCTTTTATTTAATAGAATATAGATAACTTTTTCCAAAAGAAAATCAGTCGTTCAAGAACAATATGCTGATGATATACAAAATAAAGCAAACCAACCTCGAATATAAACTTTGGAGATACTTTTATGAATAATTGTTTGGTAACTTTTAGAGAGAGATATTCTTCAATAATGAAGAGAATGAATTAACCATTAAAAAATTTCAAAATATGAAGTCATGCCAAGGACAATTATAATTTTTAGTTTTGTATTTTTTATACAAAAATATTATTCATAAATGTTTAGTTTTTTTTTAAAATTACAATTGATCGAGTAGTGTCCCTCTTAACCTAGAGGGTCTAACTTCATCACTAGTCTAATTGATAGATTTGAAAGTTAAATAGTCAAATTGAATAAAATTCAACTTCAATATATGTATTTGATAAGATACATTAGGTTCACACATACATTTGTAGAACTTTATATCTAAGTATAGACTAGTGATTGATTTAAAATTATAATATATACACAAACATGAATGATAAGTTGATGGACATTTAAATAAATAGCTTTACATCTATAATTATCTATATTTATATATATAATTACAAAATTGCATATTTGAAAAGTCATTATTGATGATGCAAGGGAGTTCATCGAATGATTTTGGATGCTTCAGAGATGAGGAGGAATTAAAATGGACTTACCTGCAAAACAGAAAAGTGAGGAGAATGTCTCCTAGGGATACTTCGACGGTCAAGTTAGTATATCTTTGTTGAAGAATTCAGAGCAACTTGAAAATAAAGAAAAAGGAGTTATCTGTTACCTCCAAGAATTTCCTCAACTTCCCCATTTATAGGAGAAGGCATTGAAATTATTATTATCATTCGGGTACTACCCATGTTGTCTTATCATGCAGATCATACTATATTCTTAGAATTATTTTGTCAATAAGGTCATATCTTCTTGTCCACGAGATATAATTTATTTGATCCATTCAGTAGCCCATAGAGTATCTCGCCAACGATTAGGCGGGATACAACATATTTATAGGAGATTGTCTGTCCACATTTGTTGAGGAAATTTTTGCCATTTTTTATCCCATTATTTTAACGTAGCACTTCCTATTCCTTTATTTTAATCTGCACTTCCCTTTTTTTTTATTCTTTCCCTACAATTTGATTCCTCACTTCCCGTTGCTTGTTCCCCCACCTAAGACTTTTAGTTCATTTCTTGTTTCCTCCACTCAAGCTCCTTTCATTTCATTTAACCACCTATTTAGTTACTACTTCCTCGCCACTTCCATCCTTGCCTTTTATTTCCCTATTACTTCTTCCAACTTCCTCGCCACCTTCCTTTTATTTCCATTCTACTTCTTCTAACTTCCTCGCCATTAGTACTTTTATCCTTCCTGTCCCTACTACTTCTTCCAACTTCTTACCTTCATTTTATTTCCCTACTACTTCTTCTAACTTTCTCGCCACTAGTACTTTCGGGACCTCTTCCTAAGGTCTCTTTATCAGCATCTCTGAGGATTGCGAATCTTTTCCTTTGTTCCCTCCTACTCCGAAGATTCTTTGTCTTTCATTTTGCAGGTATATATATATATTTTTTTTGTCATCTCGCCACTACCTTTGCATCTCGCATAATAATATATATATTTTTTGGCCATCTCGTCAGCAAGCCAGTGAGCTTTTCTTTTCTACATCTATCTGATTATATATCTCGCATTTGGGAGACTTGTGAGATTGTCTGTTTAGACAGCGCACTAATGCATCTCGTCAGATTCTTCAAGTGATTTCTCCTTCCTTGGCCTAGCCGAATCCAATTGCTTCTCAAAATCCCTTGTCCTGGCAGAGAAATCCAAGTTTAACTTGAAATGTTGTTGTTTCACAACGAATGATCATGGCTTATGATTTCTAGGTTCCCGCTTAGCAGGAGCCTTAGGCCTATGCAAAGCATAGTCTAACTTTCAAAGTTTAACTTGAGTTATTATTGATTCACAGCGAATAATCGTTGCTTGGTTCCCACCTGTCGAATCCTCTGGACTAGCTAAGCATTCCAAGTCTAACTTGGGATTTTTATTCATTCACAATGAATGATCGTTACTTGGTTCCTACCTAGCCAAAACCTTTGCTCTGGCCGAATCCTCTGAACTAGCTGAGCATTCCAAGTCTAACTTGAGTTTTTATTGACTCACAACGAATGATCTTTGCTTGCTGGGAGATAATTCTGAAGGTTTTCCCTTGGAGCTTGACACAAGATAGTTGCTAGCTTTGTAGCTTGACTCCTTGGAGGATACCATTTCGAAAGGAGTCTGTGAAGTGACACAAAGGATGGTATTATAATTAGAATTTAAAAAGTTTACCATCTCCGTTCTGCTACCATTGCTAGCTTCCAGTCTGACTTTAATGTTGATATTCCCTTTTATTATATAGAAACTAAGTCTGATAGGGAGTGTTTGAGTGATTTTTCCCCGTCCTATCACTTGTGGGTGAACTCGCTTTCCTCGGTGGAGTGGCGAGATCCTCCTTGTTGGGAAGCTGCAAATTTCCTTGCCACCTCAAACTTTCAGCTATTGATTTGGGTAGCCTTATATGGAATTCTGTTTTCAGATAGGTCGATGATGTTCCATGTATGAATGAGTGTAAGACAACCTCCATGCTCATTCCATCAATGTCATCATACAATTTTTTGAATTTTTCAATGTATATCTCCAAGCTCTCCCCCCTGTTGTTGCTTGATATTGAAAAGGTCGACTTGATTTTTGGCCAAGGTTCCTACTATCCCGAATCTAGCGAGAAACTCTTTCTCTAATGAAGACCAACCCTTGATTGATTCTGGCTTAAGATTGGTAAACCAAGTAGTAGCTTTATCCCCAAGAGTGCTAACGAAGGCTTTGCACTTTACGACCTCATCATTTGTTATAATCCCTATTGCATGCTAGTATCTGTAAAGGTGGTCTTCGGCCCTGCTTTTTAATGTGTTTAAGGGCATTGCAGGGAGCTCAAAGTTGAGATTTAGGGGAGCCTCCCTTATCCATCTTGCAAAAGGGGATTTAGTGATTGGCCTATTTTTGGGAAATCTTGACCTACCATGCGACCTTCTTCCCTTGCGGATTTTTTCTCTTTTAGGCAGCGAGATACAAGATTCTTCATAATCTTTCTTCTTGATGCTCTTATCTATGTTGGGAAGATTTCTAGATTCTGCCATCTAGCTTCTAGATTGTTGTGTCTGCTTATTTGAATAATGCTTACCTTGGGTTCAAGTATTTCTCGCCTCTTATTTGATAGGTTGTTATTATCTATACTCTCGTGATAGAATCCCTTTCGAGAGAGATTATTCCTCAATGGGTGTATCCATGGCAAGGATGTCAAGACCGGTGGTGGCAGGGTGTGGCCTATCATGGACATTTTTTGGCTAAGTTTAGATCATCCCATCATTACCTTGTTCTTCTCATTTGCCAGGAGTATCTCTTCTTCTAACCTTTGTATTTTGGACTTATTTTTGGATTGAAGTCCTTCAGTAAACCCCCCAGTTAAAGTTGAGGGTTTTCTTTAAGTCCCTAACTCTGGATGGCCCTAGCCTTTGTTTAGCAGGAACTCCGGTAGGAGAGTTTGTTTCTCTTCTCTGCACAGTAGCAGGTGTAAAAGGTTCATCTCTAGGAATCCAGACCCTTGGATCGTCGTAGAAAATTGGAGTAGAGCACCTTGACTGCTGTTGCTCTTGCTCGGTCTCCTTTCCTTTATCGGACTTCTCCGTTAGAGTAGGAATTGGTGGAGTCATGGATGTAAATTTTTTTTTTTTGAACAAGAAGAAGTTGCTCTGAAGATATTTTGCGAATCTCGTTTCCCGATAACAGAACCAATCTGATGATGCACGGGAGTTCAACTAATAATTTTGGATGCTTCAGAGATGAGAAAGAATCAAAATGGACTTACCTGCAAAACAGAAAAGTGAGGAGAATGTCTCCTGGGGATACTCTGACGGTCAAGTTAGTATATCTCTGTTGAAGAATTTAGAGCAACTTGAAAATAAAGAAAAAGGAGTTATCTATTACCTCTAAGAATTTCCTCAGGTTCTTTATTTATAGGGGAAGGCGGGGAAATTATTATCATCATTCGGGTACTATCCATACTGTCTTATCGTGCAGACCATACTATCTTCTTAGAATTCTTTTGTCGGTAAGGTCATATCATCTTGTCCATAAGATATAATTATTTGATCCCTTCAATTATGATTAGTGATTTGAAAATTTGCATATTTAGTATTACATAAACTAATTTTTATGCATTTGAACCTTTTAAAATTTTTCTCCCCGAAGAAGAGGGAAAGAGATGAAAGGATAGATAAGGAAAAAGGAAAAAGAAATCTGTGTTTGGATCTAAAAAGAGATTGTAGGAGTTTTCAATTTTTTGAGTTATTATGGTTGTTTTTTCAAAAATTGTTTTTTTTAGTACTATTTTCTTAAATTAAGTTGTTTTGTTGTCTTGTGTTTGAATGTAGTAATTTATATAAGTTCTTTTTAAAATTAAAACATTTTTGGATGGAAAAATACTTTTTAATATTTTTTTGAAAAATTTTATTTTTATCATAATTTTTAAAGATTTAAATAATTATATTCTATAAATTATAATATATTAAATGATAACATTTTAATTGATTTACTTAAATAAATACTTTTTAATTTTTTTTAATAAGATACACTAAACACTGAATCTTTTTGAAATATCATCAATTCAAGATAGGTAGAAAATAATAAATAAATAAATGAAGGTCTATTTAATATCGGAAGATTAAAAAAAAAATTGTTATATTTTTTACTTATTTTTATTCGCCAAAAAAACAAAAGTTTAAAATGAAGGGGAAAGGGAAAAAAAATGGAGCTTATCTGCAAAGGCACAGTGGCAATCAGGGTGTGGAAAGGAAGAAAGATGGGGTGCCGTCGTTTGAAATTAGGCTACCACTCTAGGTCATATCCGGTACAAGTTATCGAATAATCGAACAGAAGTACTAATTATACCCTTAAATATAATTGATTTTTCAGTGGCTTAGGGGAATTTTTTGTCGAAAATTGAAAAAAAGACCAAACATGTAATCTTAGAATAATTTAGGGATCTAATAAATTAAAAAAAAAAGAGACTAAAGATATCTATCGAAAAGTATTTGGAGACTAAAGAGACAATTTTTTGACAAATAGACCTCGACGAGCTGTTCGGCCCCCAACCTTCTAATCGTTGCCCCATGTTATAGATTATTTCTTGCTCTTGGTGGCCAAGAGAATAGACGGAGGAGAGAGAAGGAGGAGTAACGAGTTTTCGGACAATAAAATCGCCTTCTTATCTTTTTTATGTAATGAAGACTTTCTAATTTTCTTGTCATAATAGTATATTTATCCCATAAAATGACTTTTTTAAGTTAAAAAAAATTAGTGAGTTTATTCCTCAAATTTTCATTATTTGTTGGTTATGGTCTCCAAAGATTTTTTTTTTATCTTTTATAATTTCAAAATATTTTCGAATTGTGATTATGATATTTTTTATCTTTTATAACTAAAATACAGCCACCATCTAGCATAATCAAGGGTATTTTTAAGAAAAATGATGAAGGGCAATCAAGTCATTTTATGTTTCTTTACCCCTTAACCCATCCCCTCCCCTCCACACCGCACTGCAGGCCCCTTGCAAACCCATTTAATCAATGACGCCTTCTTTCAATGGTTAATTTAACAAGGTAGAAAAAGGTCTGGGACAGAAATAGTGCTGATCAATATCCAAATACAAGCAAAGATTCGACCTCTTTTTGTTGAAAAGCTCTTTATCTCCATATCATAATGTAGTAATGGTAGCACAAACACAGTATTAATCATCCATTCAAATCCTCTATTTGATGCAGAACAATTGTTCCAAGAATCATTAGAATAAGACGAAGACTCAGGGCAGTCGCAAATTTGTATTCAATTTTGAGGATTTTGACTTCCTTAAGGATGTTAGCCTGATCAGATTTCTTTTTGCATGTGTATTGAATGAACCAAAAGGATCTCATGATTTTAATCTATATAATCTGCAGCTTTACTATAAGAATGGAACCCGCCAGTGCCATACCAGAAAATACAACGGGTTTATTATCGAGTGGGGTTTGGAAGGGGTGGGGATAAGGGATAAAGAAATATTATGATCAAATTGCCTTTTGTCCTTTATATTTTTTAAAACAAAATTCTAGATATAGCTGGATGGTAGTCAGATTTAAGGCAGAAAAAAATAAAAAGAATCATAATCACAATTTAAAAATATTTTGGGGACTATAAAAGTAAAAAAAAAGAAAAATTTGAGGACCATAATCATCAAATTCTAAAATTTTGGAGACTAAACTAAAAGATTTTTTAGAAAAATTATTTGGGCTTATATAGGTTAAGAACCTACTTAAGTATCTTGTTTTATTTTATTAAAGGTCCAATAATTATTTATTGAGTTAATAACACAATATAATTATCTAGGTCATTCTCTTAATAAAATAAAAAACTCATATTATTTTATCCAAACCAATATAACAATTAATCTCATGCATCCAAGTCCAAATTAATTGTTAAGACTTCTTTATAAAATTATAATCCATTTAATTTTATTCAAATCCAAATAATTAATTCTAAAATTAGAAAATCCTTAATTAATTATTATGATTTTATAGAATAAAATAATTCATTCTCCAAACTCCATGAAAGTGATATGGAATCATTAAGGCACACAAAGGGTTAGACAAGGGAACATAAGATACCAATGATCAAGACTCTACAAATTGATCAAATTACACTTGCTACAAAGTAACAACATATTTAGTTATTCTTAATACCTTCTTTTATCATTGTAAGATAATGACGATGATATACTCCAAGAAACATTGCTATGGTAACAAAAGCTTATTAAAATAAATCTTGACTCTTAGCATTTGACTTACAGATTTAATGGCACGTTTACTCTTTCATGTAACACTTACTATTGAGTTTAGGTCTTGAGTACTCTTGCCTTACTCCATAGCATCTCTCATCCTTTAGTACCAATTTGTTAATTCACTTGAATGTTCACTGCAAGATATTCAATACCATATCAAATAGTATTACAAAGGTTTTGGATTATATGAATTAACTTGAACAATCCGAGAGTTATTATCCCATCTCAAAAAGAGATGACATAGAGACCATATTGTATAGTATTATCTTAGCTAAATAAATCAATATCCATAATATTAAAAACTATTAGTCTTATATACAAAACCTCACCTATATTACATTAAGGCATAAGGAAACCTCACCTATATTACATTAAGGCATAAGGACCTAGCTAGTTTTGCCAGATCACTAATCCATAGTCATAACATTTGTTCTTTTTTTTTATAGTACCCAGAGAATACTAAATGACCCAATTCTACATATTTCAAATGCTCTAACACAAGGAGTTTTGGAATCTGGTCCAATGACTTAAGGTAAGTCATTTTACTTAAGGGGACTAATACGTTATATCCTTTTAAGTCTACTAAGTCATGCCATTAAGCAATTATGAACAATTTAATTATGATTTAAATTTCTGGTAATCTAAACCTTACTTGAATGTTCCAACACATAAACCATATTCTTAACCCAACTTGGACCTTTTGTATGAACTACCATGCATAGAATAAACTCAAAGAAGACTCAACATATTATATAAAAAATTATAAATTTATTGGTGTTTTTAGACATAAATCCCAATAGAGGGTTGTTGAGTTGGCTGAAACATCACCCAATGGCTCAACGAAAATGGTTCGATTTCATGTAATCTCTCTTTCAAGTGGCAAATAATTCACAAATGATATCTACTTCTGCTGACACCACCAAATTTTTTTCCCTTTTACATGGATGAGTTGATTTATATGTTTCACATCAAGATTATGTAAATATATATATATATATATATATTATAATTGTAGTACTGTCACTCTTCTTTTACACAGGTAGATGTGATGTGCTTTTCATAAAAGGATTGTTATTCGATATATAGAAATCATTTTGTATACTTTTTGTAAAGCATTCAAATAATATTAATATTAAGGGAAAGGATTTTCATTTTAGGCAAGCAAAGTTAAATTTAGATTTTTTTTTTTTTACTACTCAGTCCTCACATATAAAAGAATGTTTGAATTCACTAGATATAAAATAAATTAATTTTGGGTTTTGTCCAATTTGTTTGGAGTGGTTAGGTTTCCCCATTGCCTTAAGTGAGGCCGAACATGTAGTGTTCTATTACTATTTGGGTCCTTCACTTTCATTGCATCTATATGATTACCTCAGAAAATAACTGTAGAATTTTTTTATACATTCATGACCTTTGATTTAAAATGAACTTTATATCACTGGCATCATCTTCTTCTAGCTTTTTATCTACATGTATCCTCTTCCACTTGGGTTTTCTTTTACTCTTTTTTTTTGTGTCTTTTTCTCCTTTCTTCTCTTTAGATTGTCTTCTTTCTTAGTTATAGATCTAGATTTAGATTATTTATTATTTCCTTCTTCCTCTCAGATCTTCTAAACTTCTGATCTAAATTTAGATATATTAAAGATC
>JAWZTD010000124.1:440354-450375 GCA_035221335.1 Echites panduratus | reverse complement strand
ATATATATATATATATATTTTTATGTAGATCAAATGAAAAAAATTCCAATTACTCACCTCTCGATACAAATCTCGACTAACTAAATCAGACAATTGAACACCTTTGCTGACACCTACGAATATTAATGTTCTATGAATCAAAAAGTTCCTAAATAATTCTTAATAGTCTATGAAAATAAAAATATTCATAGGATTTGATGTACAACTTACCCACCTAGATTCCTTCTGGTAATCCTTCTGTTTCGCTATTCCCAAGAAAGTCTGGAATGTTGCCGCTGTTGTCTGACTAAAATTAGAATTAAATCAATTTATTTTAGGTTAAAGCCTAATGGGCTTGTTGACCTAGCTAGACTTAACCTAAGAGATTTAATAAATCTCATACAAGTGTGAGGTCCCGTATTGGCACTCCTCGCCTCATAAACCCTTTCCAATCAAAGGTTCATAACTAGCAGTAGCACTATTTCTTTTTTGAAATGAATTAGGGAAGGAAATTTAGCTCCATAAGGAATGAAACCATCTCCGAACTAAAATCTTCCAAAGTTGATATGTTGAAGTTGCAACCTGCAGATGTGAGGATCGTTGAGCAGGTGACTTGGTCTTTGTATGGAAATATTCATGGGAACAATACTCAATGATATCGATTCCATGCTAATGAATTCAAGGAAAGAGTTCTGGTAATGTGTGGGATATGCACATCCCCAGGTGTTATTTCCGAAGTTCATTTGATATCACCTCCTCCGTGGACTTGGGAGTGGGTGATACATCTCGAGGGTTATTTTGGATCTTTGTGCTAGTGATGTTTTGGCTTCAGATGTACCCCTGGACCTATTGGTAAATCCTGCAAAGTCCCTGCTAATTTAATATTCTTCTTTCAGATTCATTCTAATCCCTTCTCTCTCTCTCTCTCTTTTTTTTTGGTTCCTGCTAAGCGGATGCTGGAGATAATTTAATCTAACTGGAGGGAGGCCCAACTTCAATTAATGTCAGCTTTGGAATGTGTTGCCCACTCGCAGTGTCATGGATGAAGAGAATTGGGAAAGGCCAGATATCCTAAGATAGTCCCGGCCTCTTCCTATTGATGTCGAGATGAGAGTCAGGGAGGGGGAGGAGGTTGCGGAGGAGTTTGCCTTAATACATAGAAAGAGGAAGGGGAAGGAAGTCATTGGTCATGCTTCCAAAGGAGAGTTGCTCCCCCCCCTGCGATTTCTTAGGGATTGGATACTACCTTTTCTCTCACTAAGCCTGTTGTTTCCACTCATCCAGAAGGAGTAGCCGAGGACGTTCTTGGGGAGCTTCCATCTTTGCCCACTCACGATGTCAAGGTCCCTGAGGTGAGGATAAACCTGTAATTGTTTAAGGAAAAGACAAAAATAGCCCCAAATTTAACTTTCTTCCTTTAGGAATTCATAGTTGGTACGAAATTGGTAGCACATAAAATCTTTAGGTATTAAATTAGTCAAAAAAAAAACATTGTTCAAGAATTTACAAATTCAAAAATATTTAGGTACTAAATAGGTAATTCACCCTATTGATTACTGCTAGTGTAAAAGGAAAAGACAAAAACAACCAAAATTTTGACTCTCTTCTATTAGGAACTGACGGAAAGTATTAACTTGGTCGCTCGTAAAATCTTAAGGTACTAAATTGGTTGAAATAAAAAACAAAGTTTGAAAATCTACAAATTCCAAAAACTTTAGGTACTAAATGAGTAATTCACAAAAAAAAAAAAAAAAAAGAAAGAGAGAGAGAGAATGAAGGCCATTAGAATCCATTTCAAAATTTTATGCCTTTTGGACTTTGTCTTTTTCAAAATAAGTATCCTAAATGAGCCCAAATAGAATCTAGAGAAATCTAAGTGTTTGATGTAGTACTTACTACAAAGGTGTGTCATTTATTGAAAGGTGCGGATATTTGCACCCCTATAATCACTAAATGCACCCATTAAAATTAAATGGACAAAATAAATGACATGAAAAAGACAATAATAGCCCGTTTATAAAATAAAATGCAAAATAATGATATACCAATTTGTTAAGTACACCCCCCTACATAAAATACACCCTAACTCATCTCTGTGCAAAACAAGAAACATAATTTAGCTGCACCCCTTTACCCAAATCCATCTTCACATCTATTCCAAACATCTCGGAAAAAAAAAAAACCATCTTTAACTTATTCACCTAAACTTCAAATGGTAGATGATTATGTATCATCAAGGTCAAAAGAAGATAAATAGGTGAGATTAAAACTTGATTTTTCTTTGTTCATTGCATTTTTTTCTCTTTGCACTAAACAGTGATGCTCTAAACTATGTAAAGAAAACATGGCTTAATGACTATAAGGAAAGATTCGTTGCTGCATGGACCGATCAACTCCGGCACTAAGGTTGCACGCCAACTAACATATATGTGGTTGAAGACTTATTCTTGTTATTGCAAATTTCACCTTTAGGAACACTGACCATGTTTTCCCACTTCTTTATAGGATTGAGAGTGCACATGCACGAATGAAAAAAAAAACCCTTGCTTTTCTCAAGTTAATTTTTAAGGTTGTTGGGACAAAATTCATCATTTATTGGAGCTACAACATACTAGTATAATGGCATCATTGGAGAAGAGTAAGCAAGTAGTGCAACACAACTTCCGACCATCGATATTCAAGGAATTTCGTGGATTTATAGCAATTGCAACATAAGAACACACTTTAAGGCAGTGTAAAGGGGCTGACATGTTTGGTTTTAATGCCTAAAAGATTGTGGTTATCTTAGGCTTGCCTTGTGCTCATGACATTGTTGAATATTGCTCCGAAGGTAGACCTATACCAATTGGAAGCATTGACCAGTATTGACAAAAGTTGTTCATCTGGACAAATGATATTGAAACCAAAGTATATCTATCCAAGTCTTAACTGGACCCTTTGGCTATGGATCCTGTTCAAGAACTCATTCAGATCTGAAGGTGGAGAGCATAATAATATTATATTATTATTTAAACTGAGGTTCTACATCCAGAAACTGCACACTGGAGCAAGCCAAAGAAGAAAATTAGAACACGAGGTAGCTCCAAGGTGGCCAAGACAAAGTCAGCTTATAGTACCAAATGCCTCCTTTCTGCTTTTGAGGTGGTTGATTAACAATTGGCTATGACACTCGTGCAACCCCCATCATCGAGTCGTGCTCCTTTTAGTTTGTTTTTCAATCTAGTGGAACATGAGAGGGAGAAAAATGAGAAGTTAGTAGCATAACGATCCAGTGTTTTACCAAGATTTAGACACTCGAATCTATTAAAAGCATTCCCTGATCATCTACATTTATGCATTGAGTGTATTGAGGATGCTGCTGCTGATGGCTATTGTGGATTCCACATAATTATAGGCTTACTTGGGCTTAGGGTTGATAGCTAGCCATGTGTACTTGTTGATCTTTCAAATGAGATGGACAAAATGAATCACTTTATAGATCATTACAGTGAAATATGGGCTTCATTGGATTACTTTGAGAAGACAGCTAAACTTGAGAAATGGATGCACTTACCAGACACCAGATTGCTTATATTGACCTGTTATGCTTGCACTTTAGTGTTCTTATCTTTGTCTATATCTCTCACATGTCTGCCACTGTGTAGGCCAGTCAAAGGATCAAGATGTTTGAAAGAGATATACCTTGGATTCATAAATGGAAAGCACTGTGTTAAGGTTTTCATGAAGGATGGTGCACTAATACCAAATATCCACATACTGTGGCATCAATTTCGCCATCCCAAGGTCAATGGATGGGAAGCACCATACAGTGGTCTTATAGAGTCATATGGTGTCCTCTCAAGATGAAATCAAGTGTCCGCAACTAAGTCATTTGACGTTGACAATGAGTCTTGAGAACATTGAGTTGCTATTGTATTCTACATCGATTATAAAGCATTGAATTGTATTATTTATTATATTAGGATTTTTTATGTTATTGAACAGTTGGTTTCTTTGATGAACGATGTGGAATGCTATGGAATGTGAACGTTAATTTTTTTGGAACTTATGTGAATTTTAATGGAAAGTGGTCCAGGAAAAGTCGGCCAGAATCCTGACCGACCTGTTTTAGTATGCCCACAAACAAGGCAATCACCTGGAACTGGTGATGTGTCCTAATATTCTCGTACAGATCCCAAACGACCTAGCACAAGAAAACCAAACCAAGATCAACAAAAGAATTATCATTAACAAAATAGAAAAGTTAAAAATTTAATGAAGTCACATATTGAAATTTAATGTACCTGATAGAGTATACAGGTGATCTCGAATGGCAATCAAATGCTCAGGAAGTCACATATGAACTCCGAGTCTCGCAACAGTATTCCTCACATCATGCTTGGCTCTAAGAGTATGAAACTTCTCATAGATCCAAGGGTGGAGCAGTGATAGACACCCAGCGATTTGTCTGCAATTAACCTCAGTTGCATCTCTAAGAAGTGTATCAAGATATGTCAAGGCAGCTGCTCCCCACGTGTACCCTGTAATCTCCTCTACTCTAGCTAAACAAGGTAGAACAAGTACTGATACTCTAGTGCCTGTCTTGTCGGAAAATATGGCAAATGGCCTAATACAACACATGTTCTATTCTAGATCATCCTCATTAGAGAAGTTACTAAACTTCTTGCCTAACTAGAGCAACCTCACATATGACCCGATCTTCATGCCCAACTCTAGACGAACCTCCTCAATACTTCCCCATAAAACCTCAACAACTAACTCAACCAAATGAGGAGGTAGCACAACTGCACCATGATCTACAATATGCTAACTGTGATGATGTCACAGGCCTCCTAGTCATCACCCTATGGCATGTGATGTCATCAAGTATGATCGTCATTTCACCCTATGGCATGTGAAAAGTGTTGGTCTCTGGATGTCACCTCTTAACAAAATCAGAGATCAACGACTTGTCCATGTGTCAATACACACTGGTGCACAATAGATAAAATCTGCTATCCTCCACAAGCATGCAGAAAGAACACTCTTGAGAAACCGTCCTTCACCACATCCCAACTTCTCAACTAGTCGAAATGATTAATACACTTCAACATTTTTGGCTCCTACATTAGAAATAAATAAATGATTAACAACATTTCAAAAGTCATATAGATAAGATTAAAGCAGTTCATTTAATTAAAATCTAAGAATTTACCAACATACCTCTCCATCCCATACCTTTCGGGTCACATGGCTCGAATATCATTGCAAAATAGAACCATCCTCAGGACCTCCAAGAAAGGGTACCGTTGCCTCTTGCTCAAGATCTTCTGTAACTGGAGATGCTGGAATAGCTTCCTCATAAATCAAGGAAGGCTGAGGAATTGTCTTCCATATCATGGGTTGAAGATGATGATGCCGCAGTTTGGCCTGGCTAGTGTAGATGCCGTGGGTGCCTCTCGACCTACTCTAGGAGGGGTCATCCTTTCTCCTACACATCAATCACAACAAATCAATCGCAATAACTTTTTTAACGAACTTTTTTAAAGAAAATAACATAAAAAAAATCAATATCATCTCAAAACTCACAAAAAGGATTCAAAACATATTAAGATAATAATAACAATTCACCGGAGATAGCAACTCCAAACAAACCTTTTTAAACTAAATAAACAAAAACAAAATCAATGACATCTCAATACTTCAAAAAACGGATCAAAGCACGTTAAGATAACAATAACATTCAACAAAGATAGCAACTCCAAACGAACTTTTTTTAAACAAAATTAACAAAAATAAAATTAATGACATTTCAAAACTTGCAAAAAAGGTTCAAAAAATGAATGATATCATTGACCATTCATTTGAGATAGCAACATCAAACGAATAATTTTTTAATTAAATTACTCAACAGGTGCAAGAATTTTGCGATCATATTGATTTTGTTGAAACTGAATTTAGACAAAAACAATTTTAAGTTTATATATTTTTATATATAATTTGTCTAGGTAGTTTGGAGAAAAAAAAAATCAAGAATGGGATAAGAATTTTTCCACTGGTATGCATCTTATGTGCTAGATACTAGAACCATTAGATAAATAGAACTCTGTAGAGAAGTAGGAGCTTTAGTCAGGAATCTACTGTTTTGACCATTTTCAATTATTGATGCTTAGTTCTCTTGTTTCTTATAGCAATGAATTTTATTAAATAAAATTGATCATTTCATGTTTTGCTTTCAATTGATATGTGCTTGCTTGTGGATAAATGCAACTGAATGGGCTTGTTTTCGGATTGAGAAAAGAAAAAAAAAACAAGAAGAACAAACCAACAATGTAGATGGAGGTTGAGTTGCTGGCTTGTGACGACAGTGACGACAAGGGCTGGGTTGGGATGGGAGGCATTGGTGGCAGGGGCTAGGCATGGCGGTGGGGGCGACAATGACAGTAATGGTAGCAAGCTGTCCGTGCGTCGCTAGTTAGATGGGGGAGGAAGAAAAATTTTCAGAATGAAAAAAGAGAAAGAATGGGAGGTGTATTTAGGTGAATAATTTGTAAAGATTTAAGATTGAGAGTTTAATTTATAATTTGAAGAAAATACACATAACAAAATTGAGATCGCACTTAACAAAAATTAGAATATAAATATTGACACCCTTTATTGGATTTGAATGGCCAAATTAGAAGCAATAAATAACTACATTTTGTTGAGAAGGAGTCCTAGGAAAAGACAAAAAATGCTCACCTGTAACCATGCAATAATTGCCACGTGTCACCATCTTCCTTTCCCCACTCCTGCGGTAAAACATCACCAGCCCCACACAGACCTACTTATCCCATTCCTTGGGCCCCCTCTCCCTCTCCTTCTCCCCCACTCACATATTCCTCGTATACAGACTCACACAGTGACTACAGCAACAAACCTTTCCTCAGTCGTCACTCCCCATCGTTACTCTTCTGATTTTTCTTTTTTCCTTACTTCTCCTCATCACGCACAGAATCTAATAGCCTCTGTTTTTCGGGTTTCTGATCCAGAAACTCCATTTTCATCGAAGCAAAATGACGGATATAACAGATGATATCGCAGAGGAGATGTCGTTTCAAGGCTTTGAAGATGATTCTAGGCTTCTGCAGAGTCTTCTTAATGACGTTCTTCAGAGGGAAGTTGGTTCGGATTTCATGGAAAAAGCCGACCGAACCCTCACTCTTGCTCAGGTTCTATTCTTCTTTTATCTGGGATATGTTTCGTGTTTGTTGGATTTCTGGAAAATGGGTAGTTTATCTTTTTTTTTTTTTTGGGTTTTCGAGGATGTTTCGTTTTTCGCTTTGATGATCTCATTTTATTGATTTTTTTTATCAGCCCTCTTTTGTTCATCAAATAACATGCATGCATGTTTTGTAATGTGAACTCTCTTATTTGGTTCTGTTTCCTATTATTTTTTCCCCTAACATCTTATCGGTTTAGTAATTTTGCAATATCATGCTTTGAATCTCACATGCCATCTCGGAATCTGCACCGGGTTTATGGTCATACATTTTTGCATTCTATGTGATGATATGATTTTAGATTAAGGCAATTTTTAGTTCTGAACCATGGCATCTGATTGAAATTCTGTTCCTGTCTCTTTCTCTAGCTACAAAATATATGAGAGTTATCTCTACTGTTAATTGGGTTGGATCTTTGTATATATCTGTCAACGTATGGGTACATATGATTTACAGAGGTGTTGGGTAAATAGTACTAAATTTTCCAGAGAGTGATACAATTTACAAGATCAAGCTATCTCCATTAAGTTATCATGTTAAATTTCTTATATATGTGTGTATTTGTCAAATAGCTTTTGTAACTGCCTGCTTGGACCCTGTCATTTGTTTCTGTGTTTTATTTCCCTCTCTCTCACGTGATGTCTTTTTTTTTATGACAGCTTGTATCTACATACATACGATGATTGTTATTGTTTAGAGTTTTAGAGAATGCCAAAGTTTTTTTTTTTTTTTTACTACATATATTATAAATTTTTTTATCTGGGTTCAAGAGTGCATGCAACCTGAGAAATAAAGGGATTGAAGACACAGCAGAGCTGCTTGAAAAGCAACTGGCATCAGGATTATCGGAAATGACACTTGAAGAAGCATTATTACTGGCTCGGTCTTTCAGTCATCGCCTCAACATGATGCATATTACAGAAACCCATCATAGGTAATCAGAATTCAGTTACTTGTGCCTGTATATCACATTAAATATTCAGTTGACATTGTAAAAGCTGTCTAATTTTGTAGTTCATTCGATATTCAGTTCTGATTTATGAATGGTACTAATTTTGGTATATTTACCCCTAGAACTGATTTTGTTCCTTTTCCAACGACAGTCCTAGTTTTTGGAAAGTTTGGGATACATCGTGATATTTTGAATTTTTATATGCATAAGCAAAGCTTTCTGTTTGTGATTCACCAGTATATCTCACTTTCCTGTTCTTCTCTTTATTTCCTTGTTAGTGAAGGATGCTAGGATTATCCAGATTATTGGAAGTAATATTATATTATTTTGAACAGAGGCATTGAGTATTACTATTTTCTACTGTCATTGCACATTTTGAAACTTCTGAATATAGTAAATGCTAACTTGTGATGTAGGGCAAGGCAAAATCGTTCTGCTACTCAGTTATCAAAATCCTGTGATGATACTTTCAACCAGCTTGTGCAGGCTGGTGTTTCCCCAAATGTGCTTTATGACACTGTTTGCAAGCAGGTCTATTTGTTATTTTCCTTATTTCTTTTTCAATTGTTTAGAATTGTTGCAGTGTGTGGTATTGTGGTGAATCTGTTGTTTTACAGGAAGTTGAGATTGTTCTCACTGCACATCCCACACAAATAAATAGACGTACCCTACAATACAAACATATCAGGATTGCGGTACATTCCTCTTAACATTATACACAATACCTTAAAATTTGGCACGTTAATGCAAGTCTTATTTAATAGCATCCTGAAAGTTGAGCTCAATTCTTTCAGCATCTATTGGAATACAAAGATCGACAAGATCTTGGACAAGAGGATAAAGAGATGGTTATAGAAGATCTGGTTCGTCCTGTTTTATAAAAAGAAATAGTCTTGCTATAGTTTTAAATGATCCATAATTCTTCTTTATTTTGCTAGGTGCGAGAGATTACTTCTATTTGGCAAACAGATGAGCTTCGGCGCCATAAACCTACTCCAGTTGATGAAGCTAGGGCTGGTAAGAACTAATGAAATTTGCTTCATTTCTTCAACCTTATTATTCTTCACTGCCAAAACATAACCTGTTTAATGTTCTAAGGCTTGCATATCGTTGAGCAGTCACTTTGGAGGGCTGTACCTCATTATCTACGTCGTGTTAGCAATGCTCTAAAGAAGGTTAATTTTAGACTCTTATCTTTATTATATTTGTGAATGAAATTACTTTTTGGTCCTCCATTATTTCTGATTTGCTCTTGTCCTCAGCATACCGGGAGGCCACTTCCATTGACATGTACACCAATAAAATTTGGGTCTTGGATGGGTGGTGATCGTGATGGAAACCCAAATGTAACAGCAAAGGTGATCTTGGAAATTTGTGCTGCATTCCAGAATATTATGAAATGAATTGTTTTTGGTTGTTTCATTTTATACTTTTATTATTGTCCTATAATGCAACTGTTGCATTGTTCACTTTATTATACTCCCTTGGAACCTAAAGTGTCATAAACCAATTTTGCTTATATTTAGAAATGAGTAGTGCTGTAATTCTGTCAACTGCTTTTAGTGTAAGAATCTTCTTTTTAGTATAGTTCCTTTCCCTTGCTGTATCCATATATGCAACATTATTGTGATTTTGTTACTGAATAGGTTTTGCACCTTTCCATTGTCTCTCATTATTAATTTATTTCTTTGGCCATTGCATACCATTAAAATCACTTCTTAATTAGATTTGCCATTTGATTGAAGAAGTCCAACCTACAAGACCGCATTTAGAGTGTTTATGTTGTAATAATGTGGTAATTTTGTCTTGAGACTTATTTGATTGGTCTGTTATTAATTGGTACCATAAG
>JAWZTD010000124.1:359101-384834 GCA_035221335.1 Echites panduratus | reverse complement strand
AATTCTAGTTGAATGATTCTTCAAGTCTTTCATTCTAATTTGAGATCTCTCAGAAATGGACGCTCCCCTGCTGTCCACTTTTTGAACTTTTGATGAATCAGCAAACTTGAGGGAATTTCCCCTGTACTCTTCCCTCCTAATTTGTTCAGCAGTTACATGATGTTCCTTTGCTTCTTGAATGGACCTAGTAGGTTTATAAGAGTTTTCTTCTCTGCTTCCACAGAGCCTATGGGAGGCAGAAGAAGCTTTAGGATCAGCAGCGTAGCTATCTGATGTCTCTGTAAATTGCTTATGCTTCATTCTAGTTCCTGTCTCACTTGTTTGCCTGTTCTGTTCCCTTGTTCTATCATCAAAACTCACAGACAAAGTTGACATTTTGCCTTTTTTCTCTTCGTCCTCTCTGTAAAATGACAGACTTTTTGCCGAACCATTCCTGTATTGAGTTTTGTCAACTGATGTATCAGTAAGCTTTTTCTCTGACTTCTTTCTCCAGCCGCTCTCAACAACACTTGATGCTCCACAAAATTTTGCTTGATGATGTTCCTTGCTAGATACAACCCCGTGTTCTATTGAATGACCATGCTTCTCTTCCTTGGCTTCATCAGACACATCTTCTCGTCTTGTTTTTGAATCTTTTCTATACCCACTAGATAGTTCGCCCTTAAATCCCTCTTGGTGAATCTCGATATCATCATCATGCTCAAAATCACCTGAAGAAAATGAGTAATATGATGAACAACTGGATCCATCTTTCCTCACCTGTCGCCTATGATCCTCCCGTCTGGACAAACTTTTCTGCTCTTCTTTCCTCTGATTCTCTCTCAATAACATCTCCCTCTCTTCCTGCCTCATTATCTCATTTGAATTATCTCCTAACCAATTGCCTCTTTCTTCCTTCTTCGTCCTCCCCTGACACTTATTTCTCAATACTGTTTCTTTATCATCTTCCCTCCTAGTGACCTCTTTATTCCTTCTATCCTCATCCCTCAACCTAATTATATTTTCTTGATACTCAAATTTCGACACTCTCTCCAAACCACTAGATTCAACGTTTTTCTTTCTACTCCTGACATTGCTCCCTGTTCCATTCCCTCCCTTCTCAATATCAATCTTCCTAAATAATTTTTCCCTTCTCTCTCTCAAACCATAACACTGATCACTCACATCGTCAGTCAACAAACTAAGCACAGCCTCAGCCTCATCAGCGAAGCCCCCACCACCATAAACACTATTCCTTTCACTCTCTTCCTCAAAAACCATACACCTATAACTCCCCCTTCCCAGTTTCCCTCTCCTTCCATGTATTTTCCACTCCTTCAAATCATAATTTTCACAACAGCAGCTTCTATCAACATCAGAAACCGAAAATCGACTAGCATAACATCGGTCCAACCCATTCAAGATCAGTCTTTTATATGGTGACCATTGAATTAAAGTTGATTGCCTTAACCCATAAAAGCAGCTGGGCTTCAAGATGGGGGCTCTAACATAAAACGAATTTGAACAACAACATTGGGATGATAAAGATGCTGAATTTAATAAAGGGTGTCTATCAAAACTATCATTGAAGAAGCAAGAATAATCATTGAATGAAAATGAAGGTGAGCGGCAATACCTCACGGAAAAACTTGAGTTTACACAGGTATTTGGCATAGTGGGCTTGGCCAGTGATAAAGAAAGGACTGACAGAAACTTACCTTCAGATGGCGGAGTGGGTTTTGGAGAGATTTCTTGGATTTGCAAAAGGCAAGTAAAGGCGATGAAGCTCAAGTGATGTGGGTCTGTGCTGAATCAGATTCGGGAAGACCATCACCGAAATATCGTTTTTCTTTTCCTTTTACATATTTTTACAGTAGTTTTCCAAAATTATAGTTTAAAAAAATAAAAAATAAAGAGTAAATCGTAAATTTACTACATGTTCGTTTATTCTTTCGCCATTAAATTCATCTTTCATTTTTTTTTTTAACTTTTAAATTCCTTTTGTTTTTTATTTAAACCAACTAAATATATAACCTTTTATTGTGACATTTAAATTTCTTAATCATTTTTCCTTCAAAAAAATATATCTTTGATCTTTTTACAGATGTTTAAAAAAGTACTTCTTATTTGAAAAAAAAAATTTCAGGTAAAATAATTCACCGAACATTCCTTTTATTAAATATACTGAGTATAGAGACTTCATTTCACTATTACTTTATTTTTTCTTTAAAAAAACAAGGTTTTGAAAGATGAAACGTAAGTAGCGATTTTAGAAAAACTTATATTACACAGTAACAATTAATTTGCGGGCTGAGCACTAAATTAAAGAGCAAGAATACAAGGCTTATGACACCTCAAGAAGATGATAATGGTACTTCTTAATTTAGTATAAATGGTCATTTTATTCGTAGCAAGAGAGTATATGAATGCCAAAACATAACTTGCTACTGTGGGTAAGTAATCGTGATTCATACATCATGGACGATTTTGAATTCATCTAAGAGATTTGTTTCTTGGCATTACTCACATTTGTAGTCCACTTCCCGAGAATCCAAGTCCATGATATTATCTTTCTATCCATTTTATCAAACGGGTTTTCAAACTCGATGAAAAATATGATTTTCTAGGTGGTTAAGATTTGTAAAAATTGAATTTCTCTGTTGAGTTAGGACTTTTACACTTTTAGGGATTTTTTTTTTATCACTTCTTTATTTTTATATTTATCCTTAAAAAAACAGGGGAAAAATAGTTAAATGACATCTCTGCCCGCAGTATATTTGACAAAAGGAATGTTCGGTTAATCATTTGGTAAAAAAATTTATTTTTTCAGGCAAGAAAGGCTTTATTAGACACCCATAAAAAGATCAAAGACCTATCTTTCTAAAAGAAAATTGATTAAAGATTTTAAATGTCACAATAAAATGTTATGATTTTTTTTGTTTAAATAAAAAAGATATAGAACTTAAAAATCTAAAAAAAAATAAAAAAAATAAAAAAAAAAAGAGGATTTGAAATGGTGATTTACTTTAAAATAAAGGAAAGGAACGGAAAGGAAATGCTAAAAGGACTGCATCCCTTCCCACATATCCATTGGAGGGCATACTGCCATATTCTCATTTGGACTTTCTTTCTAAGTGTCTTTGTGCTCCCATCCCTCTTCTTTTTATGGTATTTACCAACTTATTTGTCAACTCATTGTTAAATTATTAAAAATAATTTATTTTTTAAATTTTTACATTTACATAATTATTAAAAACATATATTTTAAAAATATTTAATTATTATAAAATAAATTATAAATAAATTAATACTCAAATTAATTAATTTTTTCAAAACAACAAAAATTAGTAAATTTATAAAATTTTATTAGAGAAGGACATGGTACATAAATTTAAAACGATTAATAAAAACTACAATACACAAATAACAAATAAATATATAAATTTATGAATATGTATATTGTTGGGTTTGATTGTTTTTTAAAAGTTTATTTAATTAGTATACTAATTTCTATGTGTAGTAAAAGTTTGCACAATTAAAATTTTAATAAGTCCTAATGTCAGACATCAATTAGGACTATGACAAAAGGAGATTTGGGTTACTATAAATATTGTACTCTTTATTATTGTAAAGTGTGTTAGTGTGAATGTTATTAGTGATGTGCATCCATGGGTAATCTACCCATGAGTAGTGGTTCTCTCTTTTGAAGGATTGAGGTGATTCCCTTGTTTTGATAATGATATATTTTTCAATTGAAAATTTGCTAATGGGTTTTATTACTTTATTGAGAGGTTATGGAGTAGATCTAGTTAAAAAATCGAACCACGTTAAATATTGTTAAATATTGTGTGTTATTGGAGTATTATGTCTTGTGCCCAACAAATGATATCAGAGCATGGACTTCAACATATATAAAATTAGAATGAAAATTAATAATAATAATCAATGAACAAAAAAATTGTAAGTTCAAAAAAAATAAAATAAAAAGAACAGACCAAAAATAGTGAAATGAAGAAAGGGAAAAAAAAAGGAAAACAAGCTACAAATAAAAAATTAGACAAAATCAAGTTTTTTTTTTATAAGCGGTATTTGGGTCAAGCTCAAGCATCCATCTCAACTATACTGCTAGTAGTTACAAACTCACCAAGACTAAAATGTGCAGCAAAATCTCGTTGAACTCACGACATGCGTTACGTAAGTTTCGCCTTCGAACCACTCAGCCACGAGAGAAAATCAAGTTAATGAAAAAAAAAGGAAAAATAATGATTCATTTATTATAGTAGGGCCCACAAAAATCACATTGTCTACCAGCTTAGGGTGTCTATAACTTATGCTTTTGAATGCACCGCCCCTCTATTGGAGTGTTTATGTGTATTTTGGGGCGTCCCTCTCTAGTAGGGAGAGGTGCCCCCTACATTTATTTCTTTTCTAGCTATGCATGAAGCGTGAAGATGGCCTTAGGAGAAAAGAAGATAAATAGGTTATTCATTTACATTCATTTACGTTGATTTTCTATAAAATCTATTATTATTTTTTAAAAAACTTTTATGAATATTCTCATTTTCAAAACTTTATTTTGAGTTTTTGACAAGAAAAAGACTCAGGATCAAACGACAAATTTTTTAATGTGCCAACGAAACCGTTAAAGAATTTTGGGGTGTCGTACTGTTAAGATGACAAAATGGTTCGACAAGTGACATAATAAAATAAGATGATCATCCATAATTGTACCATCAAGATTTGTGGTGTGACGAGATGGTTAGTTTTTCTCCATCTCATCACTTGAGAGAAGTAAGATGGCTGTAATACATTCACATCCATACACAAATGGTTAAAATTGTAAAATCAATGATTAACCTGTTCAAAAATCCAAACTTTCCATTTAGGTTTCCCTAATCCCAAACTTTTTTAATGTTTTATTTTCTAAGACAGAGTTAACTTTGTCAATGTTTTAAATCTTAAGAATTTCGAGGGCTTAATTGGAGGAAGAAAGTTAAAGTATTAGAAAACTTGAATGGAAAGCTTATGGTCATTTAAGGGTTTAATTGGAGGGGTGAAAATTAGGGTTTAAGAAAACCAAAAGTTGTGATTTTTGGAAGGGTTAATTATTGGTTATGCAATGTTAATCATTTGTGGCTGTTCACAAGAAAATTCGCATTTGCAAATAAGAGACAAGAAAATTTGTGACAAAATATATTTAATCAATTTAAAATAGTGGTTACAAAATCTCCAAAAAAATCTCCAATTCTTCAGTTTGATGTGAGAACACGTTATGACGAGGGCACTAGGCTTGATCTCGGATTGAACAAACTTTTTTCACAAGCATTTGATTGATTTGTTGTTGAAGTTACAACTACATTTTTTCATGAAGAAAGCCGAAGAACACCTAGAATATTTAAACATGACCTTTGGAGAAGACTTGAGAACTCCAATGGCAAAACTAGATGATTTCTTTGTGGTGAGAACAGTTGAGGTGAGGGCACTGGGCTTGTTTAGGATCGAACGAACTTTTTCCACTAACACTTGTCGAGGGCTTCCACTGCCTCCCTTGATGAAGAATGTTGAAGAACGCTTCGAAGATTTGATAAATAAATTGAGAGCTCCAATAGGTTGGATTTGAATGACCTCTTCTTGGTTTTGGTTTCTTTGGAGTGAGACTACATCGACCGAGAGCACAAAGCTTAATACCAAATCATCCTCACAAACACTTGATTGATATTTTTCAAAAACTTCCACTTCCTCCTTTTGATGAAGAATGTCAAAAAATGCTGATGGATGTCGAATCCACCAAAATACCTTATCAAAATAAACACAAATTAGATTGTAGATATGGGTAGTAGGGATCGTATCCATGAGGAATTAATTAACAAAATTTTAGTAACTTCCCAAAGCTAACAAAATAAAAACAGAAATAAAAATCTGGGGGTTATTTGAATTTGAATAGAATTAAAAGAAATCAAGTGAAGAATAAAAGAGCTTTATGAGAATCAAATCTAGTCAAACTTGTATACTTTCCACCTAATACAATTGATCATTGAAACAAATAATTAAGATATTTTGTGGAATTTGATAGATTCTGGAGATCCAAGAGAGTCAAATTTAAGTTTGACTCTTTATTTACAATTTGACTTTTCTGCATATCGTTCTGGTCATGGCTCTTGTCCCTCGAGCATAGCCCTCGGGCAAGGTTTTAGCATTTTTGACCTTTTTAAGTAGCTTCAATCTTGCCTTTCCATTAAAATTATGAAAAATAGATCCAATCATATTAAAGATCAGTAGAAATCAATCACAAGATTCATCAAATATACATGAAATATAGGAAGGTTTAGTGTATTATCAAATGTCCCCACACTTATCTAAGATTAATAATTCGGAAACAAGCCTTCATACCTCAACTTACTCAATTGGTCAGTCCTCCTCAACCTGAATTCCCAAGTTAATACATAACAAACCAATATATTTAAGATAATGATCCTCAAAACCACATAAATCAAGAGTAAATCTAGAAATTTTTTTCTTACAAAAACTCATGTAATCCAAAGGTCCATATACACTCATTTTTTTCATATGCAAACAATGAAATAACCATCAAGAACATGCCTTTACATTTACATTGAAGCAACTTTGAGAAACTGATACTCAATTTCTTTTTTTGCTACTTCTTTCTTGCTTTGAAAGAATATTTCTCTTTTTTTTAGTGAGTAACATTGCACTTCGCAAATTTTTTTTATATTTTTCTAGCTCTCTTTTTTCTTGAGTAGGCAACATTTGCACTTGTATTTGAGGTTTATAGCACATAGAAGAGAGTAGATATAGAGTATCAAGAGATATTACATAACCTTCAAGGGTAGGCTTAAGCAAATTCTTAATGGGATCTCATCACAACTTTTATCATGCAAGAACACACACCTTTTTTTTTTTACCTTTTAGATTTTTCAAATTCATGTGTCAAAAAATCAATCCAAATCTTATCCCAACTCATGCAAATTGTTGAAAAATCAAGTCCAAAACATGTTGAAATCTGTATGTGCACTTTCTCAAGTTTCGAAGTGTATTAAAGCAACTAAAATTGTAAATTTCAACACATAAACTCATTCCCAAACCATGAATACCATAATCCAAAACAATGAATTAAGTGACAAATTAAAACACCAATATTCCTCAGATTCATGCATATTACCACAATCCACAAAAAAAATTCCAGAATTAATCCACAAGCAAAGCTAATAAGATACAGTTATCCAAGTTATAACATCCCCCAAACTAAGCTACACTTTGTCCCAAAGTGTTCAAAAAGTTAAAATAAAGAAGATAAGAATAGCAAAGTGAACACTAAAATTCCCAACTAGGAATAGTCTCGCTAGTGAAGTTATCCGATCTATTGACTGTGATTTTCTTTTGCTGTGATGTGGTGGTCATGGCGGCGTAGATCGAGGGTGGTAAAGAGGTGGCAACTATTGAGAAGAGAAGAAGAGAATAATGTTAGGTATTGGGTAAAAATGAAAAGAAAGAATATATACTTAGGGTAAAAAGGAAATGAAGAATGAATAGATAAATAAATATAAATGAAAGTAAAAATAGAAAACTAAATTAATTAAGGAAATTTCTAAAAACTATCAAACTAATGGAATGGCACAAGTCTCGGCCAAGACTTATGCCACTGGATTGCCTCCCAGGAAGCACCCTTGTTTAATGTCCTAGGCTTGATGGGACAAATCCTTATTAAACAAATCTTGGATGTTTCAAATTGATCTCTTCATACACTTTAGGACTTTCAAAGGGTGGCTTCAAATGTTGTACATTAGCCTTAAAATTAAAAATCTTTTCAGATTTCAAATCTTTGATTACTACATCAATAGAAAGAATGTTGGTAACAATAAACAGCCCTATCCATTTGGACCTCAATTTCAAAAAAAAAAAAAGAAAAAAAAAGAAAAGGTTATTTTGTGAATCATAAAACAAAACTTTCTTCCCTATAGAACCCTTTTCTTGGAAATCATATGATCAGGAAAGGCCTTTGTCTTCTTCTTGTAAATGCATGGTTTCTCATGTTTAGCATCTATCTCTTTGTCCTACAGTTTCCTTTCAGCTTTGCCACCTTCTATCCCAAAATACTCAGCTTTCATGCTATTCCACAGTGCCTTTAGCTTCAAATCTAGTGACAGAAGAATTAAATGTAACAGATTGGTACTCGCCTCAACCAAGGCTTGTACTTGTTCGTCTTTCTGCTATTCTATAGCTTCCAGCAATCCCACTTGCTGCAATTTCACATCAAATATGATTAGTGAAAGCCCTAATAGGCTTTTAATTAACTTTATTTTGATGATAACAAATTAGTACTAATGAAGCTTCAATTTTATGTATTTCTAGGAAGTTTGGGATTACATCAAACAACCCTCATGAAAGAAATTATTTGCTCACATAAGTATGAAGAATTCCTGGAATTAACCTATCAAAGAGTTTGAAGCCTTCAAGTTTTGAAGAATTAGACTAGTAGCTTGGTTGGGTAATAATTTTATATCTTTGCACCAAGTTTGCTTTTTGATGATTCTTCTACTAGAAAATAATTTCTTAAAAATCATCATTTAAATCTTTCAAAATCTTTACATTCATGAAAGCATGTTTAAAATTTATTTATCTAAGTATTTTTGAATGGATTTTAATGACTATATTTCAAAATATCATAAATAGAAATGGTATTGGTCAAACAATTTTTCTGGACATTGACCACCCAGGTTTTGGACCGTCCAAACTATCTGAAGCAATTCAAAAATGCTACTAGAATTTCTTTGGACACTAACCTCAAGGGTTTGGATTGTCCAAACTTTCTGAGTCAGCATCCAAACCGCTACTGGAATTTTTTTTTAAAATACTCAAAATTATAACCGTTGTGGGTTTCTCTACCAGACGTTTTATAAACTTCGAAAACCATTTGAAAGTTGATTCTTGTTACACAAAAAGACTTTGAAACCCATTTGAGCTTATCATTCGTACACATTACAAAGATTTATACAAGATTCTAGTACTTTGCAAAAGAATCATCAATGGACTTTTAAAGAGTTTTACTTGTATCTATCTCACTCTAAAAGGAAAGTGCCTCTTGTACCCATTGTTTTATCTTGTTTATTTTGAGTTTACTAGGTTATCTTTGTGACACAAAATCCTTGGAATGGATTATCCTAGGCTGTTATTGTATTGAAAAAGGGTTTGTGGCCCTTGATTGTATTGTTGTTTGATTTTAGTGGATTTGGGGAAAATCCTAAGGTAAAAAACCTTGGGTAGTGAACTAGACTTAGAAGGGTGAGTTGAACCACTATAAATTCTTGTGTCTCTTAGATTTACTTGGCATTTATCTTTCTATTTCCTAAAAAATCTATTAAGTAAAATCTTTGCATACCAAATGTTTGATAAATTGCTTAAACCAAATAATTTGAAGTTTTTTCAAGAGAATGTTTAATTTTTAACTTTAAAAAAGTTTCTAAAAACCTAATTCACCCCCCTTTTAGGTTTTTCAATTAGTTTCTTCAATTTTTCAAAACTTGTATCCCAACAATGATTAGCAATAGGTTTATTAAAGTTGAAAGTTCTATGATTTGATTCATTAAAACAATCAACTCTACAAACATAAGAAACATTAGAAATATTACAAAGATATTACATAGGATTATTTGCATATGGAAATTGTTGAGGCCTTTGTGCATACCTGAAATTTGGGTAGCCTCTCCATCCAGAATTATACGTGGTGGAGAAAGAATTATACTGTGGTAGTGGTTTCGAATATTGTTCCTACATTGTAACAACCAAAAAGTTATCGGAGGAAAAAGAAGAAGCGACCTGCTCTATTATTTTTGAACAAAACTTCTTGTTTGAAGAAGTCTTCCCAGTAATTACATAATGATCTTTTTTTTCTTTTTAAATAATAACTAAAAATGAAGAGGAAAAGACTTTTAAATCACACCTTAACCAAAATTAAAAAAGAAAAAGAAAAAAAAATCTAATTATGAAAAGAAAACAAAAATTGTTACATTAATTACTTGACAACAGTGTCAAAATTTGATGGATGTAGAATCCAACAAAATACCCTACCAAAATAAACACAAATTAGATTGTAGATAGGATAGTGGGGATCATATCCACAGGGAATTAATTAACAAAATTTTTGTAACTTCCTATTACAAATAAAATAGAAATAAAAATATGGGGTATATGAATTGGAATAGAATTAAAAGAAATCAAATAAAGAATCAAAGAGTTCTATGAGAATCAATCTAGTCAAAGTCATATCCGTTCTGACTAATACAATTGATCATTGACAGAAATAATGAAAATATACACAAAAATGGCAAGATAATTAAAGAATATAAGTCTCACAATCTTCTAGTTAGAACTTCAACTAATCGACTAGATCTAAACACTAAAACTAGAACAGATGAAAACTAAACTAAAACTAGAGATGATGAATAACAAAAAAACTATTGGTTTATATAGAAAACGTTTCCCTAAAAATTCTTTTTCTTTCCAAGTTAGAACTCTAAGAATATCTTCTTCAACGTTCTTTTTGATTTCCTTGACTTGTATCTTGATATCCTTGAGATATTTCGTGGATTCTGACAGATCTTGGAGATCCAAGATTGGCAAATCAGAGTCTGACTCTTTATTTAAAGTTTAACTTTTCCGCACGTCTTTCTGGCCACTGCTCTTGTCCCTCGAGAATAGAACTCAGCCAAGGTCTTAGTATTTTTGACTTTTTTAAGTAGTTTCCAACTCAATCTTGCAATTCCTTTAAAATTCTAAAAAAGAGATCCAATCATATTAAAAATCAATAGAAATCAATCACAAGACATCAAATATACATGAAATATAGGAAGATTTAGTGTATTATCAAAAGCTTCCAATATTTGAAAATGACTTTTGGAGAGACTTGAGAGTTCTATAGCCAATATTTTAATGACTTCTTTTTGGGGTGGTTTTTTGAATCTCTACGAATCACCCCTTTATGTAGGTGTAGGAGAAATGAAACTTTTTGTAGTTCAATCAATCAACCATATTCTTGGCAATCAAAAAATCAAATATATGGAAAAAATATTTGAGGATTTTGGGAGGATATATAACAATTACCTTAAAAGGCTTTTTTGGAAAGGATTTTTAGAAATAAAAGATCTTGGTGAATATTTCATTCTAGAAACTGCATTTTTCAATATGGAAGATCTAAATCTCAACATCTCTTGGTTGGCCAAAAATTATATCCTCCAAATTTTTATTCCATATAATTTATTATGGAAAATTAAACAAATTTTAATTGTCTACAGTGGGTACAAGTGAAAAACCCCCAAGTTATGAGATGGCATGAGAAATAACCATCTCGCTACACTATATTCGAGATAGGACAATTACATGCTAATTGGTGTCATTTCGTCACCTGAGATAGCAAGACACTCCAAAATTTTCCAAGTAATTCATAAATATACTAAAACAAATTCCCCATTTCATGTGTAGCTCTTTTCTTGTCAAAGACTCCTTTATCTTACATCTACCAAGGAATCATATAACCTCGCGTAATCATGTTTTGTATAATCATTAGTTGTAATGATTATTTAATCAAACCCTTTTTAATTAATTAGTGGCCATATATGGAGAAGTGTTACAAGAAACATGGATATCCAAGTGGTTTTCAATTCAAAAATAATCTTTCTTATAGAGATTCAACAGTTAATCAAGTGCAATCTAATATAGTTTTTTCATATGAATGAACGAATTAGTTTTTGAGTTGCCTAGGTTGAAAAGGAAAATGCATCAGTGAAAAAGGGATATAATTTGTCAGCTGACCAATACAAGTCCTTATTGCAACTTTTGAACAAAGGTGAAATGGGACTTGGTGTTTCACCTTATACCAGTACAGCGCTGACAGTACATACTTATGAACATGTAAAGCCTTTAGATAGAGGGCATAAGTATATCAATATGACCCCTGAAATTGTATGATTTTTTCAATTTGATTATTCGAGTTTCAAACATATCAATTTGATCAATCGACTTTGAAAATTTGTCAATTTGACCATTACAAGGTTAAATCTTTTGAAGATTTTCACAAAGTTGAATGGTGAAATTGACAAAAGTTACAATATTAAATGGCTAAATTGAAAAATCAAACAAAGTTAAGTTGAAAAAGTTCAAAGTCTATATCAAATGTGTGTCAATCTTCCTTTACTGTCTTCATCATAGTTTTCTGCAACATCATTTTGTGCTTATCTTGCTACTTCAAATGTTTCTCCCACTCCTCCATCACTCATTCCATGATATGGCACTACGTTGGTCATCCTTCCACTGAAGTTTTGTCCATGCTTCACAAATTCAATAAACAAGCTATAGTTCCAAAGGATACCTGTTGTAGTATTTGTCCTTTAGCAAAACAGAATTTCATTAGTTTTGTTGAAACAAAATTCCAAGCTAGAATTAAAATCCTTAGGATAGACAATGCTCTTGAGTTTTCTATAACAACTTTTTTATTCTTCTAAAGGGATTACACACCAAACCTCTTATATTTACACACTACAACAAAATGATGTGGTAGAGAGAAAGCATCAACACCTTCTTAATGTTGCTAGATCATTTTGTTTATAGGCCAATCTTCCATTATCATAATAGCGATATTGTGTTAACCCTGCTGCAAAAATCATAAATATAATTCCTTCCCGTGATTTAAATAACCAAACACTTTTTCAAACCCTTCACCTAACCTTCAGCCTTTTAAAGTCTTCAGTTGTCTAGCATATGCTTACAATTTTTCTCCAAATAAACATAAGTTTTCACCTAAAGCTAATAATTCCATTTACATATGTATATAGTCTCAGTCTAAAGGGTTTATTTAGTTAGATTTAAAGTGTAGAACTCCTTTTGTGTCCCGTGATTGCATATTTTATGAGAATATCCTTCCTATGATCATCACAACTTCTTCACACAACTTAACATCACACCTATAGTTTTTCCAAATCCTTTAAATATTAAATACGTATCTTCTTTCTTTACATAACATGATGATTCCACACACATCACAGCACCTTCATATACATTCTTACCTATTTCTCCTCCGAATAGTTCCATTTCTAACTCATCCATTGAAACTTCTAATCAACCAATTAAGGTATCTCAAAGATCCACATGCATACATAAAGGACCACATTACCATTTTGATTATGTCCACCCCTTACCATTGCAGTCAAAAAATACTCATCCTTCGCAAATCCAAAATACATCTTCACATTCATTGATGAATTGCATCTAATATGATTTGTTGTGTCCCAGTCTTAAATCTTTGGGATACAGAAACAATGATTTAAACAAAGTGTGCAAATTGAAGAAAGTCACATTATGGACTTAAACAAGCCAGTCATCATTGGAATTCGAAACTCACTGCGGCTCTTTTAAGCCAAGGTTATAGTCAGTCAAGCAATGATCATAGCCTCTTTGTTCACAAAATGGTGAAAATTTCATAATAATATTGTTTATGTTGACGATTGTATGTTTGCAAGTGATGATATTGATGAGATCTCTAATTTGAAAAGGTTCTTAAATGACCAATTCAAGATCAAAGACTTGGGAGCTTTAAGGTATTTTCTGAGCTTAGAAATTGCATGAAGTTCTAATGGGATTAATGACAATCAAAGGAAATATGCACTGGATTTATTGCATGATTATGGTTTTGAAAATTGCAAGCTCGTTTCTGTACCCCTGGAACCGACTGTCAGATTGAATAAAATTGAAGCACCACTCTTATCAGACATAACATATTATAGGAAGTTAATTGGCAAGTTTCTGTATTTGACTAACCTAAGGCCAAATATCAGTTATATGGTGCAACAGCTAAGTTAATTTCTTGATTCACCAATTGAATCTCACTTGAAGGAGGCACACAAGTTGCTGAGATATCTCAAGACTTCACCTAGTATTTGACTTCTCTTGCCTGCAAATATGCCCCTGACTTTACAAGCTTATGCGGATTGGTTGAGGTGTGAGCTTACAAGCCGTTTAATCATAGGCTATTGTATCTTGTTTGGAGGAGGACTCATTACTTGGAAATCTAAGAAACAAAGCACAATTTCTCTCTTGAAGCACTGTAAAATCATAATATAAAGCCATGGCAGTTATTGCGCCAGAGGGGCAATGGTTATTATATATTCTATCCAATCTTGGACATCCATATTTACATGTTGTGCCCCTATTCTGTGATAACGATGATGCAATAAGGATAGTGGAAAATCTAGTGTTTCACGAGAGAACAAAACATATAGAAATTGATTATCATTTGGTGAAGTATCAATTAGGTGTTGTTAAGCCTCTGCCTATAGCTACACTGTATCAGTTAGTAGACATCGTTATTAAACCATTTCATCACAAGGTTTTTCAATTGTTGATGGGAGGCTTACCTTTCCAAAATCTTTACAGACCTACTAGCTTGAAGAGGGGTGTTGAAATAAATGAAGATACAAAATATGAGGATATCAAATTGCCTACATTACGAAATCACAACACCAAACTAAGCAGTCTATTAATCATGCTACTCGTGTAAAAGTTGTCAAATCAAATAGTTGCCAACTTGGCAATCCATGTGCAGTTTAATTAGTCAATACTTTTTAGTTAATTGTAAAGAGGAATAGTTGGTTTTTTCTCTCTACTTTGTATATAAATAGCAAATTGCATAGACTCTTGCAATGAATGAGAAATTGTATTTTCTCCCAATCTTTGAGTATCTTCTTCTCAATTTATGATAAATCTTCATTTGGTTAAGATGGATCTCTATTTAATATTTATGGGTAAGAATTGAATGAAGATAATTTAATTTTGAAATCTTTTTTGATTAAATTTTTTATATTAATAGAATGTGGAAAAGAAATTATAGAGACCTACGTAAGTCCGAGTTTATTTTTATTCTTCTCGTCCCCGACACATTGAAATAATGAATAAAGAACAATTAAACTCTAGTTGAGAATAATATTTATGTCAAATTAGGCATTTGCCTTTCCATTAGAATTTAGAAACATATAAAATTCATTAAAAAAAAAACATGTAAAGAGACATAACTATATTAAAAGATGTAACAAAGGATATCATTATTAAAAGGAAAATTAAGAAATCAACAAAGAATTATTTTTACAAAGTTAATATGTGGTTAACAAAGAATTTTTAATAAAAAAAATTAATTTTGTTTTTTTTTCTTTTATAAGAAAGGATTAATATGACAATATAATTGATAGTATTGGGTATTATGACAATGACATAATTTTTGTATTTATACATTTTGATGTTATATTTATGAGATTTGATTTTTTGATATCTATTATTTTCAGGAATAATATTATCTGTTTTTCTGTTATTATAAGTATATGACTTAATAGTAAAACCCTTTTGGCAATAGATATATTATTCTAAATAATCCCTATTCATTTATTATTGTTGGAACAATAATAAATTAAGAGTAATATGTGATGTGACTGCTGATCATGTTTTACTGATCATGAATATGGGATGTTTAAGTCAGAGCATAGATACATGTTAGAAAACGATATATTGGACATGACCCATAATGATAATTGCTACATATGTCATGATTATTTCTCATCGTAATAGTCATGTTTGAGTCCCTAGAAATGATTTCATCATTGATTTCTATGTGAGGAATTCTATGTCTTGACCTATTCTAACATTATCTTTAACCGAATGACTATATAGAGGAGCTGTCTCTAGCATATTAAATAGATTTCGTGTTTTAGTATATTTTTTAACCTATCTAATGGGAAGAAAGGAAAAAAAACCCTAGCCGCTGCTACCTTTATTTTCTCTAAAAAACCTTTGCTATCAATATCTTTCATCTTCTTAATATTCAATTTAAAAGGCTTAAGGTTCTAGCAAACCTACTTCAGCTTGTGAAATCTTGTTGTGTGGATACCAGTAGAGGACGTTGGCAAAAAGGCAGGTCTTTGGTTCAAAAAATCAGTTCCTTTTGTTAACAGCAATCAGAAAGGTATGTTCTTCTCATCAATCTATTTTACATAATGTGCATGGACTCTGGTTCAAGATTCTGAAAAATTTTTGTTTTTTCCGATGCTGCTTGTTCAAGAATTCCAACAATATTATCAAACTTGATGATTTGGGAAAGATTGAAGCAGTCTCGATAAGCTTTCTCAAATGGTGGGATATGTGGTTTCAGGAGATTGTTCCATTCATACCAATCCTAAACTTTCTAAAATTCTAATTCATACCAATTCATACCAATCCTAAGAGTGGGTGAATTAGAATTTTAGAAGGTTTTCCAAATCAAATTTTAAATCCTCTTTCTGTAAATTAGAAAACTGTGTTGGTTTAGACAAAATATCAAACACTTGATATGCAATGGCACACAATAAATATCAGTAAGAGAAAGCAAAAGAAGATATCTAAGACAAGAACACAATTATTAGTAATGGTTCAACTCACCCTTGTGAGTCTATATCAACTACCTAAGATTTTATAACTTAGGCTTATACCCAAATCCACTCATTTCAGTAATGAATACAAACCATGGGCAACAAACTCAAGTTTTACAATCAATTACAAATTAGGATAGTTTCTTCCCAGGATTTTATGTCACAAAGACAACCTAACATAACCCAAATCAAACTAGGATCACCCTCTGCACGGATTTTGTATCACAAAGACAACCTAGACAACCAATCAACAATAAATCAAACTATCATCCCTTTTAAGTGTTTTGTGTCACAAAGAAAACCTAAAAAACAAAAATACAAGATATACGGAGATGGGTTTTAAGAAGCACTTCCCTTTGGAGTGATAATCAAAATCTACTAATTTCAATAATGAATACAAATCATAGGAAACAAACAAAAGTTTTACAATCAATTAACAATAAACCAAAATAGAATCACCCCTTCTGAGTGTTTTGTGTCACAAAGACAAATTAACAAACAAAAATATAAGATACACGGAGATAGGTTTTAAGAAGCACTTCCCTTTGGAGTGAGAATCCAAATCCACTCATTTCAATAATGAATTCAAACCATGGATAACAAACCCAAGCTCTATCAACCACTCTCTCGGATGATTCTTGATTTTAGAGGTGAAAAGAGTTTAAATCTTTGAAGCCTAACTTTTCTTTCAAGCGAATGGGGATTTTTAAGCTCTTTCGGTACCCAGAATGAACCTCGAAGAAGTGGAAAATTTTTTTAAATGATAAAAAGAAAGTCTTCCCAACGGATAGAAAAATGACTATTGGACGTTAATTCCCAATAGGAATGGACAGTCCGTTTGGAAGAAATTTGCATCCAAAACCTGTCTAGAAGCTTTCTGGAAAGGTTTTGAATCCTGAATCAAGTGATTTGGATGGTTCATTTTATGAGCTTACTAAAGTTGACGGTCCAAAAATATTTTTAACCCCAAAACACATGTATATGAACATCTTATGATATATTTGAATAAAACTTTTCAAAAGTATTTTAAGCACATAATTTTTAAAAGAATTCTTTTATAAAATGATGAGATTTTGAAAGATTTAACTCTTGAAAAATATTTAGAAGATTATTTAGTTCAATAATCATCCCAAAAAGGAAGACTTGATACAAAGAGTATAAACTAATTATCAATCCAAACTTTCTATACTAATTCCTGAAGTCTTCATATTAATAAATCTTGAACTTTAGAAGACTCTTTTCATGATAAATACTAATTTCTACTTGTTGAAGAATTATTTGATGTATTCTATACAACCTATAATAGATCAATCTTTAAACCACATTAGTCCTAGTTTGTTATCATCAAAATAAATTTAATTAAAAGTCTATTATGGCTTTCAATCTCCTTATTCTTGATGATGACATACTATGAGAAAATTAAGCATAAAAATACAGGAACATAGAAATATAAAACAAATAAACATAGTTCCCCCTCAATATATGACCAAGTTAACTGGCCTAATGACCTAACTAACCTCCAAGCCTCCTTCCTTCCATAAAAGTTGAGGTATTGAAAGATAAATAAAAACAAGCTCCCCCTCACAAATAGAAATAAATTTTGTAAAAATTTTGGCAAAGTTTCAAAAACCTCCCAAATAACTCTCACAAACCTCAACCACATCACATAATACCATAATCAACCACAAATACATTTTCATCATAAATTCATATTCCAATTTACAATTAAAAATCAATTTAGTCTTAATTAAAAAAAAAATTAGTCACCACCATAGATGAAATCATATCTAACCATCAACACATAAGATAATAAACCTAACCAGATTTTATATAAACCTCCAAACAAACATTTCAATTCCATGAGTCCAATATAAAAATATAAACTAGCCATATAAAAATTACTAAGTGCCAAAAAGCATAGAAGCTAGTATAAGAACTAACCGTCAATTGATATCCCAACTATCCACTCTATTCCACAGTTTATGACATTGTTACACTATCAAATATAAAGTCTTCAACATAAGTGAATTCAAATTCTAGAGGGTGACTTTAATAATTCTTTTCAAATTCTGTGAACTTAAATTGCTATCCTAAATTATTGGCCATGCATGGGGCTATTTTTTTTTTTTTTTCCGAAGAACATGCATTATCGTCAAGATTAATTTGACCTACATGAATGGTAATTTTTTAAATTTATTACTAATAATTTAATTGAAATTTTCATTTTTAAAATATGTAGATATTAATATATTGTATAACTAATATAGTTTTATTTTCTAAAACTTTATTCTTGAAAAGTTACATAACACATAAGATTACAAATTATATTTAATGTATTATGATTTATTTATTTTTATAGGAAAATGATTTGTTAAATTAATTATTTCCAAATCATCTAAAAATTGGAATTTCGTCACTATTTTGCTAGAGGTCGAGTCAAACCATGACCTATGTTATACAGGCTTCACCTCTAAATCACTCGTCACAACCTTAGTGCTTCAAATAAGTCCATTAATTGAACCAATTAAATTTGATTCATATTAATCATATAAATAATCTATAATATATACTTGAAATATATATAATTAACTACATTATCATTGAAAAACTTATTCTAGAACCATGGATGTGAATTATTATTATTTTTTTTATTTGATATAATGTGTACCAACAACGACAATAACGGGATTTTTTTTTAACTCAAAATATTTGTTTTGAATAATAACTTTTTAATTAATAAAATAAAAGGTTACTTTTTTCCACACAATTGGAAATCTTCTTTTAATTAAGCTGGAAATGTATTTAATATTTATTGTAAGAATTGATTTAAGGTCATTTAATTTTGAGATCTTTTATGAGTTTATGAAATTGATAAAAATGGGCAAAGCTTAAAATTTAAAATCCATAAAATGAGTAGAAAAAATATTTCTCTCATAAAACTTGCATCATTGTCTCACTAATATTTTCAAGGGGAGAGAGGCATCGAGCCACCTCAGCAACAACAATTTAACATATTTATTTTTTATCATGAGTATATATTAATTAGTGCATTTCTATTATTGGGCCATTACGGGTGTGTTTGGTTGCTGTCTACTATGAGAGTAGACAACACGAGATAAAAAAGTGATTTACAAAACAATAAAATTTTTGTTTCCAATAAGTGTTTGATTGCAGTGAATAGAACAAAGAAAATATTCTAGTCCCATATGAAAAATGTATTTTGTTGCAGTGGACATGATAAACAATTAATTGTTATGAGACTAAATTACCCATATTAGTGTAACATGCTTACAATTATTTTTTTGTGTTAAAAATTGTATGTATAGAATTATGTATCTTATAAAATGGAGCTTTTATATTAACATTAAAAAAAAGTATTCGGATATTTTTCATTGTAATAATTAAAAGTAGATTATAGACTATCTAAATATATAGTACAATTATGCATAGCTCAATTCAATTAAATCATTTTGGTTGACTAGCATTTTCTATTAAAAAAAATTTTCAAAAGCAAACGAGAGAGAATGACAAACGAACATAAAATAAAGAAAAATAAGAGTTTTTTTTTAGAAAAGTGAATGTTTTATTTTGGTATTTTATGCCAACAAGTTAATAGTTTAAAAAATACAAACAAAATCAGAAACCCAACATCATGGTTATCACACGAAGAAGGCAGCTTTATTTGCCTTCGTGTGCAGCTTTATTTGTCTTGGACAAAACAAAAGTATGAGTCTACCCAAAACTAGTTACATTTCATGATTATTGATAAACAAAATTAATGACAGCAAGCAAATTTCCACAGCATTTTCAACACACATCGAACAGTTTGAAGATTTTGAATCTCCACAACAGCAAAAAAGTTTGTGCAAAATATCAACGTAACTCTATTCAAGTCCCCTACCATTTAACCAAGCATAAATATTCTAACACAAATTATACAAGAAACTTGTTAATAACATAAAATAACAAAATAGTTCAACTTAAAGGTTGAATTAATAAGCTAAATTTAATTACCAAAAATTCTCATAACAACATTCATACTTATATAAATTTGATACCAAATAAACATAATAATATCTATGATCTTCCAAATTTAAGACCAAAATAGATATAACAACATAGACAACAAAAGCTGCTCAACTAGAAATAAGCAAATCTGGAACAAAGACCTTCCACTGCTCATCATCCAATCCCATAAAAAGATTTAAACAGTCTGAATTAGTCCTAAAGGTCCTCGTTAACTTGACCACATTATCCACTGAACAACCAAGCTCCCATGGAACATGACCAATCTTTTCACCATATTGGCCAACTATTGCACCAACTATGATCTTTGCGTTATTCTCACTATGCTCAACAACTTGGTTGAAGGAGTTAGCAAACATTTTTAAGCCCCCCATGTCAACAACCTCCCTCTTGCCTTTGAGCTTGTTCACTTCACTCTGTGAACCTACTGACCCTTCTGGTGCTCAGCTGCATTTCTGGTGGACATATCATCAGCTCCCCATGTGGCTTGAGTTTCATCCAAATCTGTGTTTCACCTTCCAACTCCTCTAATGCATCCATAGCACTTTGAACACCACTTCCATTTGCTTTATCCTTCCCGAACATAAATTTTAACCTGTGAAACAAAGGAACTGGCTTTCCTAGAGTGAAGTGTTTGTTTGGATGCCTAAGTATACAAAAAAAAATTCAGAAATCAAATGTAAAAAACAAGAAGAAAATGAAAAACAATCTCATTCAAATATCAAAATTTCACTAACCCTTGACCAATTCATCCATAACTTGCTTGCCATCCACCTCCACATATTGTTTTGTCTCATTCCCTCAAAACCCACTATAATTAATCATGTTTCCAACAGTGTTATGCTTCTCTTTGCTTCTCTATCATTCTTTTCATCTTATTCCTGGTATGATCCTTAGTCATGCCACAAATGGGGAACTTCTTGTTCATTTTTTTCAGCTAATCTTTAGAAAGAACTAGGCTTGAACTACCCACCCTCAGCCCTATATCTATCTACAACGAACGATCCATAAATGAAACAAATGCTTTCGTCTCATCATCTGTCCATTTCCTGTTAGCTACTATTGCACACTTCCTAACCATCTGTCTCCTCAAACAACCAATCCTTAGATAAAAAACCAATCCTATATAATTTAAACAATGAATTTTAATAAAAATATATATTGACATACAAACCAATTTAATTCAAACAATTCTCAATCACAAACCATTGTCATTACATATTAAAAGCAAATAGTGTATCACATTGCAAATTGTTCAAACATATTCAAACATAAAATAGAAAATAATCTGCCATACATGTTTAACATAAAGAGCTACAACAAATTATGCATTCCTCCTCCACTCTTGAAACAATTTTGTTGCTAAGTTTTCTCTCCATTGGATCCACTCATTACTACCTTCTATGAGATCAATTATATCTGCTGCATATGCATCTTCTCCTACCGACAAATCATCTCCTTTAAGAGTAGACAATTCTGCAAGATCATAATTCATATGCATTCTAATGTAATTGTGCAATAAGTAACATGCAAGGATAATATGAACATGAGTTTTTGGAGAATTGAAGGAACCAAATTTTACACTTCTCCATTTTTTTTAACAATCCAAATGCCCTTTCACTTTCAATGCAATTTCTTGCTGATGAATATTTCTTGTTAAAAAAACTCTTCTTTGCTTCTAATCGCACTTGCATCTCTTGCCCACTCTTGCACATGGTATCTTGTTCTTCTTTATCTAGCTAGAAATCCTAACCATTTGTATACCCAGCATCTACTAAATAGTAATTACCTAAGCATAAAAATAAATAATTAATTTCCTAATGTTGGATTCTAACTACCAAAATTAATGAAAACAAGTGTTTTAGACTATCTCCCATATCCTTTGGCACTTGCAATCCATGACGCCCAGTAACAGCAACCCTGAGCTCCCTTGAGTCAGATGTTGATCCTTCCAACACATAGACAAAAATTCAAATTTCTATCACAAACACCTTAAACATTAGTGCAAATTCTACCCTTCCTCCAATGGAAAAAAATAATGAAAAAAGAAAGAGTATATCAATTACCTTATTATCAGTTTAATTTATCAAAAGCGTAAAATGAAATAATTTGAATATATTAAGCTTCAACTACTAACCTTAAAATATTTCCATCTAGGGTCTTGACAATCATCTGATACTCAGTCTGGTTTGGCATACAAAATGTGTTGCATGCATAATACCCCTCGAAGAAATTTATTAAAATACCTACTTATAGTTTCTCCAGACCTAAGGAATCTAATTTGTAGACATCTATTTAGGTCATTGTTGGCTAACATTTGAGAAACATACAGACTTGTTCCTCTACTTTTACATGCACTTCGTCATTTAATTAACCATGAACCCTAAGTAAATCACAAAGCTAAGTGAAAGCATCAGCATCCATTCTTATGGCCCAAATGCAATTTCTATCACTTGAGTTAAAGAAACGTCCTGCCTATGGGGGACCCTATTTTCCGTATATCCTAGGCATCAAATTTACTCTTATATCTTTTCAAATACACAAAAGTAGATATGATTATCATTATCATCATCTGTTCCAATTCTTCACGTTGCCTATTATAGAAACAAAGCAATTGCAGAGGTTGATTCAAAATCCATTCCTATTAAATTTCCAAGAACAACATATTTCAGAACATTTAGTTTGAATTCAAAACAAAATTCACTCCCAAAATAACCAAGCTAAAGCCAAACAAAAAAAAAATTCATTCCAAGAAATCGTACTTACGAAAAAAGAAATTCTTGAAGCAAAATTTTTATGTTAAGAAAAAATATAGTAGAAATCAAAAAATTATTGTGTGAATCTAAGAGAAGAAAGTGATGCAATCTAGAATTTGGAAAGACATTTGATACTCTTACCTAAAATTGGCCAAATCGAAGCTAAATTAGAAAGGAAATTCAACTAGGGTTGTTAATTCATCTAAGGCGGACAGCTGCAAATGAGAAATGAATGAGATTTTAGGTAAGTTTTTGGTATAATTTTGTTATTTATATCATTGAGTATTTCTGGAATTATGTCAAATATATGGGCTAATTTTGTCCATTTGATCTTTTAAGGGTGTGTTGTTAATAGGAACAAAAAATTCGACCCCCACTTTTGATCGTTTCAGGCATATAATAAAATTTTTCGTTCTTCCAACAAAACTCACAAAGTGAATAACTTTTTTTGTTCCGTTAATCATTCCTATTACTATTAACTGCAACCAAACGCACACTGAGTTCCTTAGATATTAAGCCGTATTGGTGTAACTGTCGAGTTTCACTTTGTTTTTGCTTTCATTTTAATAAAGTACTGATAATGGTACTAGAAAAGCATCGGTCGGCCCAGGTACTTCAACTGCTGATCCTAGCAGATATCTTTGGACTGGGCCTTATGATTATCGTTATCGCAACGGAGTGTCTCCCTATTTGCTGTATAAAATAGTGGGGAAATTAGATCTCCATTGATCGTATTTTGTGGAAACTGATCTCTTTTGTATCCAAAATAAATTGTAGTCTCTCCCTCTCAGAGTAAATGTCATCTTTTGATATAAAGGCATGGCAACAAAAAAAAAAAAAATTTGTAATTTAGTTAATTTTAACATTGTAATGTCACTTTTGTTATTACATTCAATTGCGTATAACTAAAAATGAAATATGAAACATTCAATTCCAAAGAAAAGAAGTATAGAATTATCCAATAATATTTTGAGATTTTAGAGTCATTATTTCAATATTGTAATATTTGGCAGTTAGATGTGATTTATTGACTATTATCTTATGATCATCATATTGTAAGACCAAAATGTTGAAAGTATTAATCACTTCTTTAGGAGTTAAATGTCTAGAATTTTAACTAATTTAGAAAATAGGATGTTCTTTTTTTAACAACTCAAAATAAAAATAAATTAAGACATTTCAAACGAAAGAAATAATACTTTTAACATTCTTTAAATAGAAGGTTCTTTTTTTCTTAGAAAAATAAGAATAAGCTTTGTCATATCTCTAACAAAATTTTACAATTCTTTCAGGATAAAGAACAGAAAAAGAAAAAAAAAATACCGACTTTCATTTCTGAGATGCAAACAAATAATGACACCGGCAATAGATGAAAACTTGTTGACAATTGCAAAAGATTCTGAAGACGTTTCTCCCTCTATCCAAAATTCAATATCTCTATTTTTATTATTAATCGTTCGTAATTGAATATTTTATTTTAATTAAAATTTTACAAAGGATCGAATTGATAATGTTATACTTAAAATCAATTTTATTTAAATAAAATTTTAAAAGTTAAAATAAAACATTTAATTTCAAATGAATGAAATATCTCACAATTCATGCAATACTCATCCTTTATTATATCTTAGCATTTTCGGATTGTAAAGTAACTATCATACGTGTTAGTTATAGAAGCAACAAATATATAAAAAATTAGGATTGAATTATTTCTCTTCCATTAAAATTATTCTGTATTCATAATTACAAGTCATTTTTATTAAAGTAAAATATTATAAATATCTTTTTATTTAAAAAATGAAAAATAGTATATAAAAAAATAAGTGTATAGATAATATTAAAATAAATAAGTAAAATATTTATTAAACTAAAAAAAGAAAAAAAATTTGAGATACCGGTTATATATTAAGGTGGATCCTATAACTGTATTTGAATTTTTTAAGTAAACAGAAAGCTTTACGGCCGGAGAGAGTCGGCAGCATTGGGAAATAGGAAGCCTGCAAATTGCAGACAAAAAATAGTTCGTGAAGACGGTATATAAAATTTTATCTCCATGTTTATCGAAGCGTTAAAGATTACTCGTAAATGACGACGTTGGGGGTTCATTATTACGGCCGGCATAGCAAAGAAGCTTGTCAGACACTCCACAATATTTAGAGTAAATAGAAACTAAAAGTTATGTTTTCTTTTAAAAATGGAAGTAAGATTAAAGATAGTAGTAGAAATTAATTTTCAGAACGTATAGTAAAAGAAAGAATTATATAATGATAAATCTTCAAGTTTTAATAATTTATTGGTTGAATTGAATAAATATATATATATATATATATAATTACCCAACTAATTAATGTTGGTAAGGTAACATTTACAAATATTCTGTTTCTTTAGGTAACAATAATATTATTCTAAAATTTTATAATTGCTAATTTGAGTTTTTTTTTTTTGTGCCTGACTGAGAGGGGAAGACCTCGTCATGGGGCCTCAAGTCAATTAGCTCTTATAAAATTATGGG
>JAWZTD010000124.1:295011-309050 GCA_035221335.1 Echites panduratus | reverse complement strand
GAGTGAGTTTTAATTGTAGTGGGTTTAATTAGAATGTACTTAATGCTAATGATTGATTTTTGATACCTTGCTGTAATATAGATTGTTTGTGCTTTCTTTATAAATATATATTTTTATATATATTTGCTGTAATAGGCCTTCTAGAAACGGGTGTAAAAAAAAAAATTAAGGTTAAGTTCACCAAACAAAAAGATTTAGGGTTTTCTCTTTGGGTTAGCTACAAATACATTATAATTAAGAATTATTCTTTGCTAATCAAATCTACAAATGAAACCCCACTCTGATATCTCCTTAGGCCAAAACAAAAGGAAAAAAAGAGAGAATGATTAATGTGATTGCCCATATAATCTTAACTGCCAAAAAAAGCAGGATATCCCCCTAAAACTGTGATTAGTTGGAATTATGAGTGGAATTAATGGCAAAAAAAATAATAAATTAATAATCATATGAGGTAGAGTTCAATGTATTTGTTAATGGCCATTTCTCTCTTGATCAGTCTGAAAAACAAATTTTCCTTTTTATTTATTTATTTATAAAATAAAAGGCTTAAGATTTCATTGCTCTTATAATTAATCACTAAAGATCTTCCCTGCCTAAATATATACATATAAGAATAGAAAGGAAGAAAAAAATTATTTATAAAAATGTATATATGTCTATATTCAAAGTCACAAGATTCTTTAAAAAAAAAAAAAAACTCTCCCATTGTCCCTATTTATAAGTTATTTAGAGTGAATTTGTTAATATAAAGTCAATTTTTTTTCTTCCAAAAAAATGCCCATATAGAGAAGAACATTAACAAGCAAAAAGAAAAAAAAATTTTTTGCGAAGAGAATGGATAATAATAATAATAATAATAAGTAAAATATCCATTGATTTATAATTAGTAACAAAAGAAAAATGATTTTAAAAAACTTATAAATAGAGACATCGGAGTAGTAATATGGAACACCGCTACAAAGAAAAAAAAACTATGTATACTGACATAAGATCAAATCGAATGATGTAAATTTTACTTTCAAATGATTCGGTCATACTGTAACAAAGATTTAGGGCTTATTAACTGTTGTTAATTAATATTGGTCATGTGATTAAGTAATATAATTAATGATTTAGGTAATTGGATGATGAAAGTATAATATTCATATTTCACCGACCAATGGAAATATAATAATTCACTAAACCGAATCTGAAGAAAAGCTGACTGGTAAAATTTTCCGCATTAATCTTGGAGAAACCATATATATTTATTTATATATAAATACACGTATGCAGTTGCGCAACAGGGGTAGTAATAATTAAGAATTTAAATATACTAATATTTTGGTAAAGCAGATCTTTAATTAAATTGATCCATCGTTTTTTTAATGATTAAAAAGAAAAAGGTCCATGTTACTTGGAGTTATATTTATGAAATTAATATTAGCACTCATGATAAGAAACGGTAATGTGAAACGTTCGTGTGAAATTAGAGAATGCAGTTGCACCTTGTTAAACCAATCATATATATTATATATTCGTTCTTATTATAAATTTTAATTTTAATGAATTTATATATATATAAATGATATATTCAAATGAATTTGATCTAGTCACATATTAAACAAAGCTTAATATTGTAAACAAAAATAGAGTAAAAACTCTTTTAAAGGATTAATAACATCAATTTTAAATTGAGAAATTCTCATAATTCACTAAATTTAATGTCTCAAAAGAAAGTCCAATATTATACGAGGCGAGACTTGTCATCATACATTTGTCTTCCCACCTCAACCGTTGAACCTCTTATGAAACTTAAAATTTCTGAGTTCAAGAAAAATTTTTTTAATTAATGTAGAATTTATAGAGTATTTAAATATTAATAATAAAGTTCTTTTAGTGTTTCTAGCTTATAGAACGGAGTACTTAGTTCATAACCTTTGCCACCAACTGCCTTTTTCAAAGTAAAAGGAGACTTGGGAGCTAGCTAAAGAATCAAATAATAATAATAATAATAATCATAATAATAATAATTCTCGAGCACCGAGAAATATGAATAGAGAAAATGATGCAATGCCTAACTTCAGTAGGCTCGTCGTTCTTAGAATACAAGAACGGATTTGGCAGCATCCACGATAATCATCAACATGATGCAGTTAAAATTTTGTGACATCTACTTGCCAAACTCTGATTTCTCCATCCAAACTTCCACTGAAAATGGAGACTAAGCCATTGCAATTTCTAGCTACAATGGACTTGATGGGCTTCAAATGTCCTTCCAACACTTCCATGCAACAATACCCACATTCATTATTGTCCTTCTTCCAAACTCTCACAGTTCTATCTGATGATCCACTGATCAACAAATCATCCACATAAATCAGACAAAGAACAGCCCCTCTGTGGCCAGACAAAGAACTCCTAACAATCATTTCATTACCCATATTGTCCCTTTCCCATACCAATATGTTCTTATCACTACCCCCTGAAAACAGAACTGATCCATCGTTGTTTAGAACCAGGGCATTAACACTAGAATTGTGCTTCCCTAATGTGCATAACAATGTATGTTTCTTTTGATTGTTTTTTTCCCAAGCTTTTATGCTTCCATCGGCCGATGCAGTGTAAACAATCCCTTCAGGAGAAACGACAATGGAGTTGATGGCATCCGAATGAGCCTTATTAACAGATTCGAGACAGCAGAGGTCAGACATTCTCCATATCTTGAAGCTCCTGTCCCAAGAAATGGAATACATTAATCTGTCACTAATGGCTAAGCCCGAAACGGCATCGGCGTGTTCAATCCAGAGCTTCTGCTTGTGCCTCCTTACTTGGACATAGTTCTTTGCTGAAATGCAGCGAAATAGACAATCTTTGACAGTGGGGAGAGTTGAAATCAGACGGTGCTTCTTCGACTTCTCTGTTACTTGCCATACTCTGATCCTGCAATCTTGATGGGCAGTGAAGATCTTTTTATCCATGAAAGTAATTGATTTCACCAACCCAGAACTGGATGAATTCTTGCAGCTAAATTTGTCTGTTAATGAATAGTTTTGCAAATCAAACACACTGATTTGGTTCAGAGATGCTGCGTATAAATGGTCATCATGCACTGCAAGGAAGCTGATGATTTGTGGCAATGGCTCCAATCGGAGGACTCTCGCAAGTGATTGATGTGTGTGGTGGAAAATATGGGATGATGATGACTCGGGACTGCTGCTGCTGAAATTCATTTGTTGCATTAATTCTTGGCTTGTGACTGAGCAAGAAGATGAAGAAGTTCTTGATGGTGATACTAAAGATTCTGATTTTTGGGAAGCAGGGGAATACTGGAGATAATTTTGAGACCAATATGATTGAACATCCATTGAGTTCAATTCAAAACTTGACCAAAAGGGCTAATAACAACAGAAGAACAGAGAAAGAAAGAAAGAAAGAAAGAAAGAAGACGAACAAGAAGAAGAAGAAGAAGAAGAAGAAGAGAGATTCAGAGAGGAATGAAGCAAACTGGGGAGCTGGGAATAAATAAAGCAAAAGAGTATGAAACTTGTCACTTGATGGATGGCTAGTGCAAAAAGACACGGGCAATATTTGTTTAAGAAAATCCTTGCTTTTACATAAGAAAATTCCTAACCTCTACTACTACAAATGTCACGTTGAAATTGATTGGTTGCCTGGACATATATGGTCTGAAAATTTGGGCTAATGGTAACTTTTCTTGCAGCATATTTTAATGCCTACAAAACCTTAATCTGCTCCCCACTTCCCGGACGGTCACTGGAAAATTCCTCAAGTGCAGAGTACTGTTGCAGCAGGGACAGAAATTAATAAATTATGTTCTTAAGCAATGAAGGTGGCTTGTGTTAAGGGTTTTTGCTAATTAAACATGATTTCTACTTCAAATTTATAATAACCATATAATATATGCTTGGGAAAGTGACAAGAATATAAAGTTAAAGAGGCAGAAGTAAAGTATCCAATCCTGCCCTGCCGCATTCAATATATCTTGGACACATTAATGAGAAGGACTCTTAACCAATACAGATTCATAATCTCCAGGAACCATGTGCTGCCATGCATGGTGTTTCAGAACAGGGAAAATCTCTGGTCTGCTAGTGGAGAAAATGTGACATTCTAGGTTTTGAAATTTAGCTCCAATGATTCACATCATTAACTTGATCCCTTCAAGGTAAAAGATGTTTAAGTATATAAATATATTATATACATCATTAGCTTGATCCCATCTGGGTACAAGATGTTAACTATAATATATACATATGCACATAAACAGATGTAGAGAGTAATTATAATAGTTTTATATAAATATATAAATATTGACATGGAGAATGACATAACTCAAACGTTTCTAACGTAATCACGAAAACGTTTTACATTTCAAGTTTTTAATCTCGTCTGTAACATTTCTGAAAAGCTTATGCAACCCACCATAAATAATTATATATACACACACATAATTATGGTAGTGATTATTACTCCACGCACATATCATCGATTCAAGAAGTAAATCGATAGAAAAAGTTTCATTGGCAAATTACCTCTACATTAAATATTATTGATTTCCAGTGGTTGTAGGCTTGTAACTTTCCACCTGTATGGACAATGTTGTCTGCTGTCTAACCTTTTAACATTGTCTTAACTTGCCTTTATGATACTATCTGCTACAGAATTAATTAATAATGCACATTTATTTATTAAATCAACAAATGTATTTCAACCGCCCTCTGCTTCACGGGCTTAAAATAAAATAAAATATATGAGGAGTGCCTTAAGTAAAGAGTTTTTTTTTCTTAATTACATTTGTTTTTTTTGCTGCATATTTCATTTTATTTTGTAGAATTCATTTTTTGAATAAAGATTGGATCTGATCTTTCATTGGAGGAAAGGTAATGAGCAATGAAAACCAAGATTTCTGACTCTCTGCAACATTCTGTTTATACAATTTAGAGAGGAGGTAGTGCAGAATGAATTGGAACGAGAAAATAAGTAACAAGACTGGATGATCTTCGAGAGTGAATCTGCAAAATAATAGCCAGAAGGAATTGTCTCAATTTCCTCCGAGTAGAAGGAAGGGTGAAAATGATATATAAATATATTAAAAGTGTATCTACTATAGTACGCCTAACCTCCGTGAAGGATAAGATATCTAATTTGACTACTACCGAGCGGGTTAAAATAAGAGAAATTAAGAGTGATTGGAAGGTCTCAAAAGTCATGACATAAAATACATTAAAGAAAAGTGGGTACACCTTTAAAATTCTTTATAAAGGATATTAATTGGGCATTAAATACTCATATTTGATAAATGGTACTACCTCTTTCTCATAATTTTTCCTTAATCCCAAATTATAGTCTAGTTTCTTTTTTGAGGAGAGATGATTATAAGTTAAAAGACAAAATTACCATCATTAATTATCTTTTCATATCTATTACTCCAATAAATTAAATATAGGAAGTAAAATTACCCTTAAAATTAATTACACTAACTTTTCTTAAGATCTGTAAAAAACAAAATGAACTATGTTTATGGAATAGAGATAATATTTCTTTAATTATCAATGTAAAATGACAAATATTATATTACATATAGTTACGAAAACTCTATAATCAGAATGCATTCATGTGATGAACTCATATTTATTTCACTTATATTGGACATAAATGAATTGTCAAAGTGTATATACATGGTGTATTTATCAATTTGGATTTCAAATACACATTTAGAAACTCATTAAATGCTATCAATCTATCAAGCAAAGTAAAAATATAAGGTAGCATCACCTATATCATAATACTCTCGCCATCCATAATTATTAGTAGTATGTAATCATTTTATCCATTTATAATTACAAATTGTCTAATCATTTTGTCAATATTAATATAAACTTTCTTTTTCCTTTAAAATATTCTTATTAGAGAAGAAAATTAAGAATGATAATGTTTTATGAAAAAAGAGAAAGCAAAGGTAATATTAAAAAAAGTTTTAAACAAAATATCTATTAAACTATTAATAATGATATAAAAAAATTGAATTTAAATGATTTATAATTAAAAATGAAAAAGGTATATGATAAATCAAAATCTCTCACATTTCATTGGAAAAGAAAAAATGTTGTAAAAACCAAAATAGGTGTTGCGATTTGTATATGTTTTGCAGTCGTGGCATTGTCTAATGTATATTTGTAATAAGACATATTACTGTAATAAGCAAAGTATGTCTGATTTTTGTTTATCTTAGGTAAAAATATAAATAGGATAAATTACGGAAAATTTAGCAAAATTTGACTAGACTCCACAAAAGAATCACATATCAGAGGTCAGAACTAGTAGCAGTTACAAAGGTCAATCAATCACTTCACTTGCCTGAGAATTGAAATACAAATACAAAACCTACCTTTCTCTTCATGTAGAGATACAAAAACTAATCCGACGAACAAAGGAAATAGATCTAAAATACTCAGAATGAATACAGCAATAGATTACAACACTGTAGTAGCTGCCGAGTGAGTATCGAGGCAGGAACCACACAAATCAGGCAAAAAAAAAAATGCTTAGGCCAACAAGCTTCCAGGTCAACAAAACTTACCTGGAAGATAGTCCACAAAAATTCTCATCTCAAGCTTCTTTTCGCGTTATCCTGATATTCAAGTATTTAGAAATCAGTCATTTGTGTGTGAACAGTTATTTACAATCTACATAAATATCATTCTAGCAATTCAGAAAGGAAAATGAAATCGAGCCCTTCACGAGAAAGAATATAACCAAACGAACTTTCTCACCTGAAACAATAGATGCCCAGAGCAGTCGTTATCTCGTGAATGACTGACGTTGCAAAATAGAGATAGAGAGACACTAGCCACAACAGAAAGATAAGCACAAATCAGATATATGGTTAAAATAATGCATGCCAATTAAGTTAGAAGGTATTTGCGGTGAAAATAAAACTTTTATCTGGAACATTAAATGCAAAAGACAGCAAGAAAAATGCAGCTGGTGTCAATTCAAAGAGTAAGAAAACGATAACTGATCATAATTTCCATTGGTAGAAAGAGTTATTGTAGAGTAACAAATGATGATAAAAATTTAAACAGTCTTTTTATTCTTCAAGAATTAGAAAGGCTCTCAAAATGACCAAAGCAGCAGGTTTCCCCTCCCCAGAATACTTAGAGCCTGATGAAACTAATAGTAAACAACTGCATCAAAACCATTGAAGGACATGGAGCGATACCTGTGTATCCGCAGAAACCAAGAATGATCCAGAACTCATCAACTAAAGGAATACTGCAGAGAAGGCAAACATCATGTTGCAGAATAATAATGTAATTAGGCAGGAAGAAAGCAGTAAAGCTTCTGCATACTCTGTTCTAAAGCTAAAAGTTCCACCAACTCAACTTAGAAAGGTACAAGACATTGACATTCTTAAATCATGCATAAATAAAACATACCCATCATTAAGTCTGGCGGTGAGAACATTTGCAAGCGCAAAAGGCAAATACAACAAGGACTGCACCCAAAGAATAAATAAATAAATAACAGCATAGAAGGATTCCATTCAACCACTGATCACAGAATTCTACGCAATGCTTCACAAAATTGCACATCTTGTATCACAGTTCGATGAGAATAAGAATAATCTTTATTTCTGTTTGTTTTGAAGATGTTTATATATATATATATATATATATTATATGTACATAAAAAGGGTTACTTTATGCAGTAAGATTATTCCAATTGCTCACATAGAAAGAGTCATAATATATGCAAAGGAAAGGAACTGCATTAATTGCGAAAGAAAATGAATCAAAATAAGTACAATGAAGGAATAACTTCTACGATCATGCAATCAACTTCATAATCCTAAACCTATCCCATTTTTGACAGGAAAGTCTACCAATCCTTTGTTTCCAGTAAGTAATATGCATTTTGAACTAAGAAATATAGCTTAGGAGAGAGGAGTATCCTGAACACTTAAAATATAACACCATTCTATCTGATATTCCTCAAATAAGATATGCCTATAAAGGATGTGCCTCAAGAATCCATAAAATTGATCCTCCCTTCATCAAATTTTCCATGAAGGGAAGGTAGGTCTTAATTAACATCACATCTCCCAGAAAACAGGTAAACTTCAGGTAGTGCATAATTGTAAAGAAAACTTGATCAAATAAACTTAAGCACAGCCACGGAATTATTTAATGAAAAATATAGCTTTGGCCATGGTACCCAATAGAAAAAATAGATCACGAGGGAACAAAGCTCATGTTAAATGCATTCTACGGTTCAATGTTAAAGCATGAGTCCACCAGACAGGATTGACATACCACACACATGCTAGTTTTCAAGCCCTTAGGTTCATTGCACAAGTGAGCCAAAATCATCCTTCCCTGCAGAAGTAGACAAAATAGGATTTAGTTCAGAAGCAATGGAGATTATGTTTTTGCAACCAGACTGACCAGAAGAATGTCACAACTGTGACACATGCCGCTTGAAGAAAAGGACATCTTATACAAACATTTGCCACTGGCAACCAGTTACTAAAGTTAAAAAAATAACAAGTTGAGAGATCAACATATTTAACGAGAAATATGTACCAGATTGACCAGAAGGATGTCACAACTGTGACACATGCAGCTTGAAGGAAAGGACATCTTATACAAACATTTGCCACTTGCAACCAGTTACTAAAGTTAAAAAATAACAAGTTGAGAGATCAACTTCTGTACAAACATTTGCCACGTGCAACCAGTTAATAAAGTTAAAAAGTAACAAGTTGAGAGATCAACTTCTGTACATATTTAACGAGAAATATTCAAATTTTTTAGAAACCCACAATCAAAGAAATAACAGCTTTTATGCAAAGAATCATAACTCCAGTGTTACAGACAGACAAGTTAAGGCTCTAGACATTGCTCAGATATACTTAAATAGGATACATCCTATAAATCCTAAAACTAGTGCAAGGAAAAAAGCGTAACTCAAGATAACAATAGGTTGGCAGCAGTATGGACAGGAATAAGTGACATCAAATTCCACGCAAATGCATCAACAAAACCAAAAGACAAATAAGAATCTTGTTCTTGAGATATACATACCACCAGAAATCCAAAAGCAAACCCGGTACCCACTACAATAAATGGTGGATATGTTCCAATCAAATCAATTGGAGACAAGTAATCCCTGGATTAGAGAATAAGTCAGTAATAGGATGTGAACCAATAAATAACATAGCAGATAAAAGAAACATAGTAAAGATAGGTCTACCAAGTTAGAATTCCACCCAGGAGCACAGCAAATGGGTAAAGCTGCCAACAAATAGAGTCAAAAACAATGTACAATGCGTTAGACAATTCTTTTTCGCATATAGAACAAGAATTACCATTGCAAAAGCCTGTAGCATGCTTCCTTTTCTAGCGTGAACCACATTATAAACATTCTGAGTGCTGCACAGAAGCATAATGAACTTCAGGCACAAGATATCAAGTAATGGAAAGCATCAGCAAAATAAACTGAAAGTGAAGAAATTATATATCCCATAGCGGTAATGAAAAGCAATATCGGAGCTCAAGAGTGCATGTTTCATACTGCATATACTTAATAACAGTGTCAGAACAATGGAATGGACCAAAGGATATTACCATAACAATACAGATTATAAAGAATCATTACAAAAACTGTGCTATAATTATATGCAATTTTTATTAGGTAAATGAGAATATTTTATGCGACAATGGCTTACTTGAAATAGAGTGTTGGTAGAACAGCAAAGACAATCATGAGAAATAGCACAGCGCTATATGTTGGAATTTCTGAGGAAGAGCACAATAACACAAAATAAATTTCAAAAGACTGCAGAAAACAAACCAAACTTAGAAAAGGGCCATATGATTTCAGATAAATATCTCCTTGAGGTTCATAAACAATGAGTTAACAAAGAAAAACAGAACACAGAGTCAATAGTATCAGCAGAATTTGGCCGTTAGCATAGGGCAGCCAAGAACTCAAAGCAATATTTGTTGTAAAGACATGTCTACACAATATGTTTGCTCTTGTCAAATCCCAAAATGTCTTATTGAGTCGAACCTTACCACTTATAAATGGAACCCAACCAAAAATTGGAATAGATTTTCCAAATTGTTGAGCCCACCACTCAGCACCTGAAAGGAAGGAATCATGAAATTAATAGCATATACAATACAGACGAATAGTTTTGCATGAAAAGGAATGTATCAAATATTTGCATAAATAACTCGTAAACACATACCAACTATAGCTGTAAAGAAATGCATCACATAAATCAACAGGAGACCTTCTGTAGGCCCATTTATTGCAGGAAGTATTAGAGTATTGGTGAAGAAGCTGCACATGGAAAGAATAAAAATAAGCTTCTCAAAACCATTTTGACAACAGTAAAAGCCAGGTCAAAAGAATAGAATTCAACCAGAACAACTTAAAACAGCAAGGAAAGAGAGACGGTACTAAATTTTCTTGTCTATGCAAGATTACAAATCAGAACAAATTTCAAATAGGCTCTGAATATAAATAACACAGTGACACTCCCTGTAACAAACTAAATCCTCATTGTAAATCTAGAAGGAATAGCATTCAAACATTAAATTGCATCTTCTTGGTCATGTCCTATGAAGAAATCATAATTACTACCACTTATAGCAGACAAAATGTATGACCTTGGTTAAATTGTTATTTTTCATCTGCTTTTAGATGCTATTCAGAGACCTCACAGAGAAGCAATTGCAAACTCTCTCAGGCTAACCTCCAGTAAAGCACAATGTCTCTGTGATGCTCCTAGACAGTGTCAAAAGCCAAATGAAGTAGAAAAGAAGCTAGTGACTGTTGAAGGACTGTTATTTTAGATACTCACTGTTCCCATGTTGCCAAGTAGAAAGGAACAGCTGATATAAACCAGAACCAGAATGTATATCGCCCACACATGGCAGTGCTCCCAAAGGCCACAGCTTCAAACTGAAAAAAGCCAACATGAATCCTCAAGCCCTTGTAATCAGAGTAAAAAATAAAACTAAACAGCAAGTGGTGGAACATACCGCACATGCAAGGGCATCACATCCTGCAACCATTTAGAAGCAAAAGAAAAGGCAAAAATAAACATATCAAAACACATATTTACAAGTGTGTGCATATGTTTGTGTGTTTGAAAGAGAGAGAGAGAGAGGGATCGATCACCATGATCGAAAAGCTCGCCCAAAGGACTAGAGGAATTTGTTCGTCTTGCTTGCTTTCCATCAACAGCATCAAAAGTCTATCAAGGAATTTATACAGTTAGAAAAGCAAAACAAATGTGGTACAGACTCTGCATCTAAAGAATACGAACTACTCATATCCTCAATCTCCTCTGAGCACTTGCATGATCAATGCAACACTCAGCTAAAACAACAGAGAATCAGAAAGAACATTTTCCATGCACATTAAGCTGCCCAACAGATTTCCTTCTAACCAAAACCTTTTTCAGCTTCAGGCACAAGAGTGGGTGCAACGCTTTCAAGAACACACCAAAAAATTTTCAAAACTATGTGCATGTGTATTTAGCCTGATAGAGAGTCACCGGGAATGAAAATCATAGTTAACATGTTTAAATTGATCAAATACAACAGGCAAGATAGACACACCTGATACAAGAATAGAAGTAATCCATGTGCAAAATGCACCCATCTCGGTGGAGGTGAATCGAGTTGAGGCGAATATATCTGGAAAAACAAAATGGAGATGAAGGAAGAAAGATCCACATAAATATACGCCAACAAGAAGAAATCTCCAAAAGCAAAAAACTTTTAAATCTCACTTCACATGGAGTTTTCCATAGTTTATACCAAACTAACATTTCCAATATTCAGTCACAAATTATTCACTACATAATCTCCCTTGAATTAAGAACGTATTTGTTTCGAGAAAGAAATGGATTCAAGAAAGGATTTCGTCTAGATCAGGGCCATTAGGCAATGGGTTTAAAGTAAGGCCAGATAACAAATTCTCTACACCTTATGATGATTGAAGAACACAAAGAGAGTAGAGGCAAGTAACAGTTATTTGGTTAAAATGGCAAGAGACTAAGATTAACCAAGTCAAAAGAAGGATACCATATGAAAGGAATTGTAATTGGAGAAACTGAGAAAGAAGAATCAACCTTCTAACTACAGATACAAAGTCAAGAATAATATACATATACATGACAGAAAGGCAGAGATAGCAGGAGAGTAGTGCTACTTACATATCCAAGCAAAGCAGATGTGAGCAAAAACATGAACCCCATAAGTGTTATCTGAGGAAAAGGAGTAGAATGCTAGAACCTCAGATACGAGCAAACCAACAAATATCCAATTAAGAATTTTATGTTCATGTCTGAGAGAATATAGGACTCGGGATGCTTACCATATTGGGTCTGCAAAAGCATCCAGTGCAGGGACATAAAATAAGAGTTAGTGACTGACAAAATAGCAAGGAAGTACATATTATAGAAACAGGATGTTTACAAAAATAGAGATAAAAGAAACAAAAAAGTATGATGTTTGTATACCGTTGCTTAGTCTATCCATATGTGAGTTGCAGCCAGTATTTACTAGAATTAACTCCATTTCATTACAAAATCATGTTTCCAATACATCAAAGTACAGTTCTTTATGGCCATTGTCCCAATTCTTTATGGTTAGTTACTTAACCTGCAGATTATTCTCAATCTACAAGATTTCAGAGAAAAATTTCCAAGTATGTTGTTTGCGCACATTCCTAATTGAAAGAACATATTAAAAATATGAAATGGTGCTCGGCGGCATAAATTTTTTATTTTTTCACCCAGAAATAGAATCAATATGAACTTCAGAACACCTGAAAAAAGAATACACTAAAGAGTAGCAACACATAAATAAGGAGAAAACTTACGGCATCCAAAGAGGGAAAAAATTAACAAAGCGACTCCAAAAGGGCTGCAAGACATATTTTGACACTAAAGAGTGATCTACTCCGCTGTACTTGTATCTTTGCAGCGCCAACACTCCATGTTGCCCAATGTAACCCATTTTCCTATTTAAAAAAGGTTCAAAATTTATGACTACAGAATTACGGATTCAAATAAAGAACAAATCCAGAAAAAATAATTGCAGATTTTCATTGCATAAACTTGCAAGAAATTCGCACCCAAGATGTCCTCTGTTTAGAACTCAAAAGTAATAATAACGAAAGGGGATTCCCAAAAATTGAACCTTTTTCAAATAATAAGGATCAAAATACTTGGGAAAGACTAAATGAGAGTAGAAACTAGAAACTAAACAGCCAAAGACAGCAGGGAGTGTTGAAATAAGCCGATTTTTTCTCTCCCGCCTGGAAGCCAAGAAAAACGGGGATCTTTCTAATATTCTGTTTTTTGGAATTTGGGTGGCGAAGTCCGCCTGAACAGAACAGTGTGCATATAGAAAGACAAATATACCCTCATCCCAAGGGAACTCCTTGCCTATCCCGAGAATACACCGTTTGATCATCGAAGTAACCGGACTAGGAGTCGCCCTTTATTTGACTTAACCCATTTGTGTAAATTTAATTGTCATTTAATATAAGAGTTGTTGTCCAATTAGTTATCATTTAAGTATTTTAAGGCAAAGAATCGATATGAATTTTCTATTCTCAAGTCCATTAGTCTAATTTATTTTTAAATCTTTTTTCAAAGTAAATTGTTTCACTCCGTCTAATTCTATATTTTAAAATCTCTATTACAAAATAAAGTAATCTACAAAGGATAAAATAATCTAAAATGAGTCTTAATAATAATGATATAACCTTAAGTGACAACTAAATTGAAAATATGAGAGTTTACGGGTTTTGAATCTCCTATTACATATTCATATGTGTTACATCAATAAAAATTTAACATTTATTACTCTAAAAAATAAAGTATTCCTAATGTTTAAATTTTAAGTTTTAATTTATCTTTTTATGTGTTTAATATATAAAATATATTAAAAATAATAATAACTATAGGTTAAGTATTAAAAATTTATTAATATAAACATATAAATATG
>JAWZTD010000124.1:208287-219136 GCA_035221335.1 Echites panduratus | reverse complement strand
TATTATTATTATTATTATTATTATTATTATTATTATTATGTACATCTGGCGACCTATTAGAAAAATTTGGAGTGACTCGTCGTTGGAGTCAGTTAACGAAAAGACACCATGCATCTCAAGATCTGGGTTGACAGTGGCGGAGCCAAGAGATTGGATCAGAGTTATAAATAAAAATTTATAAATAAATATAGAAAATTATAATGTATATCTCATATTTAAATTATATAACCCATGATAAAATATTATATTTCATATTTAACAAATATGTTCTTCGAATATTTTATATTTCCTCAACATTATTAGTGATACTATAAAAACAATGTTTTAGATCAAGATCAGTAACAATTTATTCTGTGACACTTTAATTGGAATCTTTTTTAATCGGGTCACTTTGATTAATTTCTTTTGTAAAAACACTAGTACAACTTTCATTTTGATTATGTTGAAATTCTATGCGAACTCTTTAGTTCTCATAACAAATTTATTTATATATGATGTATTAAAAGAATAGAAATTTGAAATTAATGATTCGCTATAATCAAATAATAATGATCAAAAATCACAACAAAATCAAAACACCAAGTAAAATAAAATAATATAAAACTAACTCAGTAATAAAATATTCTAAAGCACCAAGTGAAATAAAGAAAATGAAACTATCCCAACTATAAAATATTCCAAAACACCAAGTGAAATAAAATAAATAAAAATAACCTAGCAAACTAATGCTCTGGAAATTTGAAAGGAGGATGAAACTAGAAGGAATACTCTGGAAATTTGCAGGACGAACGAAACTAAGGTGGAGAAATGGGTTTCTTAATTTTCGGACAAACGAATGAGAATTGAGAAAAATAGAAAAAATCGAATAAATAATAATATAAGATGGGGTTGACAGACAATTTGGAAAGTTAGAAATATGGACCAACAAATAACTTTTTTTAATTAAATTTCTTTATAATATGATATAATAAGGAAAAAAATTTATTAAGTTCAAATCATTCTTTAAAATTTAATTGAATAATGATTAATAAAACTTTTTTAAAAAATTTATCGGAATCTAATAAATCTTTTCATGACAAAATAATATATATAATATATACTAATAAAGAAATTTTCAAAACTATTGGATCAATTTTATCACAAAATCACATATTGATAGATGTATGTATATATATGCTACAAAAATTTTTTTCAAAATTTAAGAGGGGTCAATTGCCCCCTAGCACCTTTATGCCTCCGCCCATGTGGGTTGATACAATGGATGGACTAATTCTTCATGTGCCACAACGTGATGTATATCATAGATTCATAATCACACCCAATGTTTTCAGAACCGGACCGATCATCGAACTGGAAAAATTAGTGATTTACATTCAGTGGTTCAACCGTAATTGAATAATTGAAAAGTAATCAAACTGTAATTGAATCGATTAATTTAATAATTAAAAATATTTATTTTATAGGTTAAAATATATTAAAATTCTTATGATTTACTAGGTTATTTATTCATTGCAGGTAAATTAGTCTTTTTATATTATTACTTGCATAGGTTATTTATATAATATTCTTCTTTGTAATGTAAAACAACAATATACTTTATCAATGAAATCATAATTTCTTCTTCTTCAACAAGTATTTTAATATTTAGATAATCTAAAATGGTATCAGAACATATTTCCATAGAAGAAAATTTAATATCAAGAACAGCTTTCTCGGATCCAACTTGTTATTGGTATTTTGTGAAAATTGAATAATAAAAGAAGAAAATTAAGTGATTTAAGTTATAATTAGGGAGAAACAATTTAGGAAAATTTTCAATTAGGAGTTTGTAGTTTTTAATTTCTTTAATTTAACTAAAATTTTTTTTTTTAAATATCTGGCCAGTCCAATACGATTTAACAAAAAGATAATGGTTTTTAAAATTTTCGATTTTCCCCTCAAACCGAACCAACCAGTGAGTCGGTTCACTTTCTGACCGACCGGTCTGATCCACGAAACAGTGATCACACCATCTATCTTGATTTGTTATGCCGCTAGAGAGATGGTTATTTCTCCAATCATCTGGTCACTCGAGGGAGTTAAGATTCACTGGCACCCATGCACATGATTAAAATTATAAAACCAATGTTGGGAAATAGCGTAAAGTATACATAAACTATTTACGTTTAACTCATAATACAAATAAATGTTATTTTCATCTATTTATATACATAATGAACTTGTGTGTTTTTATTTTTATCTCTCCACCATATCTCATGGTGGAACCCATTAACATTTAACATGTGCATGTCATATGCTATATTTTTAAGAGTAAGATTAGCATTTTAAGTTTAAATTTTTTTTTTAAAAAAAGCTTTTTTTTTTTTTTATTTTCCCTAATTTGATGTCTTCTTCGCCATTCTATAACTCCGATAACCGGAGAGTAGCAAATTGAGAGAGAAAAAAAGTTGTTTTTCTTGAAGCCATTTACCGTTGAAGGTTCCCGCTTTGGACTTTTTGTTCTCTGCTTGTTTGTTTATAGAGATGGTTTGAAAGGGCAAGAAAATGGAAGTTTTCAGCAATCCTTTAATGGTTTTAGTTCTTTTTCTGTTTGGAAAAAAAGGTTGGAATATCTCTCTTGGAGTTTGATTTTGCAAACTTTGTCTCTATCTTGTTTTGGATATTCTGCTCTCTATGTTAGAAAGGGAATTATCCCCTTCAATGGATGAAATTAATTTTGTGGGGGATGCTTATGCAGACCAATCTTTTGATTCTTGATTTTGTTTTCTTTCAGGATTTTTCTTTTTTCGTGGGATGTTTTATTCAAATAAAAGGGAGGCTTTTCACATTCCCAAGTTTTCCTGGATCTTCTAGCTTTTTTGGGCTATTTTAAGATTTCCTTTTTACCTTTTATTGATTCTATTAAGCTTAACTAGCCTGTTGAGGGCTTTTTCGTTTTTTAAAAGCTCAAAGATGAAATATTCTAAGTTGCTATCTCTTTCAATTCATTGGTTGTTGTTGTCTGAGTGGGTTCTTTGTTGATAAAATTATTCTGAATGATGTTATTGCAGCTAATATAATTCTATACCTACATGCCAGTCTAAATCCATTCTAGGATGTTACTAGGCAATTACCCGTGAGGTGCCGCTAGAGGGATGGGGTGGGGAATGATGGGAGATTGGTTTGGATTGAGCACAGGCCTCTAACTTTGCTCTTTAGTTTGTATTTTGCTTGATGTATTCACCTATATCTCTATTTTCATCTTCTCTTGCTGCTCTCCGGTTTTCTGAGTTGAAGAATTGAAAAACAACTCTTGAATTATTGTGTTAGGGATACTAAAAGAATCCAACCCCCTGGATGGAAATAAAACATGATCAAAAGCCTTCCAATGACACTATCTTTTGAGGGTATTTTGGTGGGACTATAGATCTGGAGGTTGGTTTTCTTTGCTGCGTCTAGAACAACTTCCTTGCTCGAGCATTTCTAGCTTTTCTTCTTCACCAAATTAGGGTGAAGAATGGTGAAGAAGACAACAAATTAGGACAAATGAAGAAAAAAATATTTTTTTATCTAAAATGACCATTTTATCCTTAAAAATATAATACATGACCTGTACGTGTTAAATGTTATCGGATTCCGTCATGAGATATGGTGGTGGGATAGAAATAAAGACACGTATATTCATTATGTATATAAATAAATAAAAATAAAGTTTATTTATATTATGAGTTAAACATAAATAATTAATGTATATTTTGTGAATTTTTCCCATCCAATATTTAATCCTTCAAAACCATTTGAAAAACCTTAAATTTAAGAGAAAAAAAAAAAAAAGAGAAAAGTATGGGCCAGCGTGTGAAAGTCCATGACGGAGGTGTTTGTTGCGGAAGCCCATTCCCTTCCCTGTTCAGTCCGGCGGGATATCGATCGGAGAATTAACTGTCAAAACGAAAACGGCTCTCCAGCTTCCGCTTCTTTTATCTACTCTTTACTTCTTTTAGATTTTCTCGCAATTGTTTTTCAAATCTATTGCTTTATCAAATGTATTATATACCTTGCTCATTAGTATGTAGGCAGAATTTCAAATTTCTCAAAATTTTTTTCTTGTTTATTATTTAAGTAATATTTTTGTCTGTGAATTAGGGTTCTAATTTTGATCTTTCTTATCTTCGATAAATCTGGAGTTCTTTTTATATAAATGTTTGTTTTGTTTATTGAGGATTTTGCTCCTGGGTATGTGTGCATTTCATTGGATTAGATGATGTTGTGATGGTGGCTGTAAATTCCAGGTAATTGAATTGTGCTATCGTTGTTTATGAACTAGTTTTTACTGATTTTGATTAGTTTATTCGTACATACTGTTATATACTGTGGGGACAAGATTTGCGTTGGATATTTGTGTTCACATGATACGTAAGAGATGCAAAATTGAAATTCTCTGCATTCCCATTTAGGAATTGACGTTCACGTTTTATCCAGTGTAAAGTTAATCTCTTGCTATTTAGTTTCAACTACTTGAGTCTTCTAGCTGCATTTCAGGCCTTGCCTTATTTTGTTTATGTTATTTGAATGTTAAGAATGAGACGGGAAGGAAACTATTGTATTATATATTATTGGGTAATCCTATAGTCTGCAATAAAGTGGACCTCTGTATGGTAAACTCACAATCAACTCACTCTATTTGAATAATACAAACAGTGCAATACACACAGTGAATTTCCATTTACACACACACACACACTCACACACACACATATATATTAATATATATATATATATATATATGCATACACATTTGCAGTCAGTCATCAAGTTGTGTTATTTGTAAGAAGCTTTAGTTATATTGTTGTCCTTGAGCTTAAATAGGTTAAAGATTTAGTAACAGTGAACAAAAATTGTGGAGATAAATCATTGCGGAACAGAGTTCAATCATGCTTCCAAAGAGTAAATAGGCTACCAAAAGTTACCATATAAAACTTCCAAATTAAAGAACTAAAAAACAGTTTAGTGCTTGATTCTTTTTGTGTTTTTCTTTGGTAATCATGAAAATGATATGATCCCACCAAACCCTGCTTTCATCACTTAACACAATAGGTTGTATTATTTTTGTTCAAGTGATAAAAATCATATGTTTTAACACAAATGTATGAAATATTCTCTGAGATTTTAACTCCAAAGTGGTTGTGTTTGCTAGTGTACTTCATACTACCACTTAATAGGTCATTTTCGAAGTTTTTGGCCTGTTGATTCACTGAGCTGGAAATTATTCTTACCTTTCACCTAGGATGACAATTAAAAACCGAATTCATGTGCTAAGATTAATAAGTGATGAGACCTGATGATAAACCTAGGTTTGTAGAGGTTTGTTCATACAATCCCATCTACGGTAACTCTTACTAAGTTGAAAATCAATTTCCATTCATTGAACATTCCTAGCGTGTACTGAAATGTTTAAGGTGGATTTACCACAATTGTAAGAACCAAAAACTTCCTGGTTGCTTGAACCTGGTAGGGAGTCAGTATCATGCTTATAATGAAAGAATGGCCTGTCATGTAGTTGATCAGTCTCCATTTTGATGTAACTCTGATCGATAATTTACTTGGTTTTTGTCCTTAATTTTTGTAGGATGGTATTTGCTAGAAAAAGGAGAGAAGCAAGGTAAGTGGGATCCATTACTACTTACCTTTATCTGAGGTTGTACATGCAAATTGCTACAAATGCTATCTGATATTTTGTCCTCAATATGGTACCATTTTGTCTTCTCAATAACTGTTCAAACTGAAAGGACATGAATGATATCCTATTTTTCGTTATGGCTTCGTTTGTTAGCTAGCAAGAAACCATGAAAAAAGGAAGGTTCATTTGTTAGGGTGTGTGAATGCTTCGAACAGAAAGAAGAAAGATTTTGCGAGAACTGCTGAATTCTTCATGTTACCCTCTTAGGACATGAGAAAAATAAAACATTTACATTTTTAAGACAAAAAAATCTGTTCTCTGCTGCAGAAAATCGAAGCTGATAAATAATGTCAACTTGTGAACCTGGTTATCATTGTAAGTTTCAGAAAAAGATGAAACAGTCTCTCTGCACAGTATGTGCCTATGTTAAATGTTTTGGTTGTCATAGTAGTTGAATTATGAGCCACTATCACCAGAGCCTCCACCACCATTTGTCCATTGCCTATGGGTGAGTGTGCAACATACTTCTGGTCATGGGGCCTTCCTGCAGATTACCACAGCCAGATCTATTGAAGATCACTGTATACCACTTTTCTCTTTATTTCTTCATATCTATTTTCCTCACACTTCCGGGAAAGTTAATTTGAGCAATGATACTGTTGATGTCCTTCTACATTGTTGCTTCTGAAGGACGGAAATGACTCTCAATAATTTCGCGGTCCATGCCTCAGGTGCTATTTCATGATCAAGTCTGAGTTTTATTCCTGATGATAAAGTTTGTCATTTCTTCTTGAAATTTCACTTTTGCAATATTCTGTTTGCTGGGAAACCCAAGTGAGAAGATTGGGCCTCTCGTGTTGGCTTAAGTGATATTATCGTAAGTTAAGTTGGAAATGAAATGTTAAAGAGAAGAATAAGTGCTCCTGACCATTCACTTCTAAAATACCATGTCGTCTCACTGAACAAAAAGACTGACAAAATACATGCTAAACAGAATTAAAATTAGACAGAATTAACATCTCCATTTCTCTCTTTCTCTCTCAGATCTTGCTTGTTTAGGTCTATCTTTCAGTGAAGCAGACTTGAGGAACTATTACTAATGGATTTTGATGATTCAGCCCTGAGATGAGCTGTGTTGCAGGGAACCTCATCCAGGTCTCTTAAATCATTGTAAGGACTTCCAATTTGGAGAACGGTGAGCATCTGGCGGAGGTCGGAAGCTTCCTCCTTAAGACGTGCATTCTCTTGAAGAACCCTATCATGGGACTCCGAAACATGATTCAACTTGTCTATGAGATTGTTATTCTCTGTCCTGAGGCGGAGCACCTGCGACCACAGCTCGTCGAGGTGTCTCTGTTTTCGCATCCTTGATCTTCTAGCCGATTCTCTATTAGATATCATTCTCCTTTGCTTTCTTTCATCAATGATTCCAAGTTGTTGGTCCTCTGCTTCGTCGGAGGTTGAGTTGTTGCTTAAGCAGGATAACTGAGGTGTGAACTCTTGGATTTGAGGAGAGTGCTGATAATTCGGTAAGTTTGTTAAAAACCTGCTGTATTGTAGTTCCGGAAAGCTGTTCTGCATCAAGTTGACGTTAGAGGGAAAAGGCATCATGTGATTCTCAGGGGAGAAGAAATGGATTCCTGTGGCTTCAGATGGAATCATGGCTGACTACTATGCTGGAGCTGACGCTAGGAAGTTTCTTGGTTTGCAGATAGCGATGAGAAGGTGATGAATGGATCGTTGCATGAGGATTAGACGGCTTTTATAGGCAGAGAAGGGTAGAGAAGTGGGCCAAATGTGGAATAACAGTATCCAGGAGCTTACAACATCCACTGGAGCAGCACATCAGTCATCATGTATGTATGTAAGGCTTTATGCTGTTTTTCTTTTATATGTTTTTATAATCTCCTTTACACTACTACCCTATAAGACCCTGACAGCCAATGGATTTATCTTTTATGGATATCTCATCATATTAATACCATGGTAACAACATGTAAATCATGTTTATGCTTTGATATTAAGGATAGTCATTGAATGTAATGCTTACATGGGGTAAAAAGGAACCTTGCAGTGGATGTTAAATTTGTATTTGAATTTAATTATTTAACACTCCCCCTAGCTGTGGATTGAGTACAAAATTTTCAATAAGAGATCAAATTCATCCTTAATAACACAATAATGGACGGCAACGGGAATCGAAGTCAGAAAATCATAAGATTGAATTTAATCGCTGATAATCGCTTACCAGCGGAGGCTGGTCTTAGTTATCTAAAATGCAGAAGTTCTCCGAAGGTGAATAGGCCATAATGAATAAATTGTTTAAAGTCAATAAAAGAAGAGAAAAAAAATCATATAAGAAAAGGTTTGGCGATTCAGAACCGTATGAAACTCTAATAGCCGATAACTGGTGATTAATGACGAAAACTAGTCAATTCAAAAGGTGAAAATTATTAAAGAAAAGAAAAATTGTTGATGAATTGTCTTTAATATAATTTCATGGGGTGAGAGGCCACTTTAATTATGGGGTCCCATGAGGATGTTAGTGTCTGGATTCATGCGTTCGAGCAGAACTTCTTCTTGTGCATAGTATTAATTAAAATATGGTAGTAGTACTTTAATTATCTGACTTGCTTTATGTTAGCTTGAGAGACAGCTTAAGGAGCCTTTTTTTTTTTTTTTTCTTTTTTCTAGACCAATTGCTCCCTGTAATCACACTGTCAGATTAGAAAAGCCTGAACTGGATTCTTCCAGGTCTTTTTGTCTAAATTTTTTGATTTATAATTATATAGGACAAAAGGAGAAGCTGATTTTAAGATCTTCTTTGGAAGTTATCATTCCTTTTATCCATCTTTATTTTGGAAGTTGTTACATGTTTACTTCAAAAGGGAAATTAATTATTTTAAGAGCATAAAATAGAACATAATAACAAAAAATCATTACTTTAGGAGAATATTCTTTTGTGATGGCAAAAAAACTAGGAGATAATTCAGCATGAAACTCTCCATCTATAATTGAATATTTCATTAATTTATTAGTAAAATATTAATTTATGAAATGTGAATCTTTAATTGCATAATGACTTAAAAATGAAAATAAAAATATAGATAGAAAGAGTATATAACTTATGAATTAATATCTCATTTTTGCATATATTCCGATGGCTTTATATATTCATTTTGTGATTCGAAGATGGAAGTGTACGTCAACATGGATAGCCTATACAGAATCGGATCGGCTATAAGTGGCAACGTTCCTCTTGGTAGATTAAGATTAAAATATATACTGAAACCGGATAAGAGAAAGCAGAAAAGTTTTTTTTCTTTCAGTAAGATAAGATTAATTCCTACTATTTTTAATTTGTATCCATGTTTTTTTCCTTGTTCTTCTTTCCCAACTACTCCTCTCTCCTGGTGAGTTTTTTTTTTCTTGCATTAGTGGAGTTAGGCAGAAACAAGTTTTTGCAATTCTCACCGCACTGATCTGCAAAAAGAGATTCGCTATAAGCAACAAATCATATCAAAATATTGTCACTTAAATATTCCACAATTCTGTTTTCTGTCTGCACAAATCAGTAGCTTCGCCCACTAAAGAACGGAAATTGCATCATCAAAGCACAAGGTTTTTTTCGTTTGGGAAGGAGGCTCAAGCCACTGGTTCTGTATTTACGTGGCTCTCATCACTAAAACCAACTTATGACCTCTCTGTTTTATAGATGATGGGGTTACTGAACAAATCCTATGTTATTTAATTTTGGACGGATAGAAAATCAACTATTTTTGCATCCTTGTCAGCATATTAGTTTGGAATAGGAATTAAACTTAAAAAAAAAAACTTTTAAGGCAAGCTATTATTATCTGTATTGATATCATTTTATATTAATCGATAAGATATCTTTTATGAGAAAAGTAATAATAAATAAATAAATAAAAAAGAAAATAGGAAAATCTCAACCACAACTTTTAGATTGTGAATCTTCCATATGGGGGTCTCATTAAACCACAAAATGCCACATCTCCCAATGCCCTTTTTTCCCTTCCTCTTTACCGGCAGTGGAAAAACCAAACTCATAAACAGCAGCAGGCGCTTGTTCTGCCCATAATCATCTGAAGAGAAATACTCCTAAAACTGCAGCCGCATGACAATAGTCTCTGTCTCTAGCTAGTGTTGTCTTTTTGAGTTTGTGGTCCAATATTATTTGCTAATATTTTAAGTGTATTGTTTCAAATACTTAGTTGCTTGATGGCCACTACCAATTTGTAGATGCATTAAGAATGCCATTATGGGATGTATCAAAAAAGTCTTGGCAAATCCTTTTGGTAGCAACTTGCAACCGCTGCTTCTTAATTTTTTTTTTTTTTACCTATTTAATAAACTAATAATGAACCAAGTTTAGTAGTCCACCACACCACCAATAGTCTTCCTTCATGCATATTCAGTTTTGGTGATTCTCCAATAGAACAAAGTTGGATAAGAATAATTAGGAATAACCAAAGAACAAGGTTCCTTCTAATCCATGTATTTAAATAACAAATAACTAATGTCTAGTTTAGAGTTCTTCTTTTTCTTTCGTTGGTGTAATCAATGGATAAGATCATCATATTAAATTTTAATAAAAAAATAAATACTAGTCCATGAAAATTAATCATGTCCCTATTATATATTACAGATTTAAAGAAGAAATAATTAAGTTAGCTTTGACTTGACATTGTTCAACTCTCTCTTTGATCTTGAATAACTCATAAATGGATTATTCTAAAACTCTGAGAACCTGTTGTAATGGTTTAATCCACTAGAGATTGACTTAGAGGAGGGGAAAAAAAAAAAAAGGTTGTCCAAATATGCTTTGGTTTTCTAATTGAAGAATCCAGCAAAAAAAATAATAATAATAATAAAAGGGATACACTGCCTAGTAATGGCTACTAAAGGTAATTAAAGCATCGGGGGACCAAGTATTTAGTTCCTCCTTTTGCCAGAATCACTCCCTTGATTAATATGCCACAATATTCCAGCAGTTACCCCTTCATCAATTCTAAAATTCTTCCCATGACAGAAAAGACACAACACTAGAAATTACAATGAAAAGGCAACATGATTTCATCCAAATTTTTTTTAAAAAATTAATATTTATGTTTCTAAGGCAGAAAGAAAAGGTTAAATGACTCCAATTACTATAAAAGATAATACTTCTTC
>JAWZTD010000124.1:0-10110 GCA_035221335.1 Echites panduratus | reverse complement strand
ATAATTTGAGCTCCGTAACATTCAATATTATTACCTTATATATAGAGTGATGAATGATATAGTGAGCAATTGAGTTCAAATTATGAAAGTTCCAATTAAAATATATATTTTATAAAATAAGCCTAATTAGGGTTATTTGATAAATTATTATTATTATTATTATTTTAGAAATGGCAATTGACCATATTTAAATATAGCTCCATTGCAGCTTTATAGTTTATAACTTTAGCAGAAACTTAACTCCTTTGAGGAAAAAAATAATTTATAGTATTATTTGAACATATTTTTCCAACAGAAAAATGATTAAGGGTTTTAAATGTCATAATAAAAGGTTATGAATTTAGTTGGTTTAAATAAAAAAAGATATGAGACTTCAAAATCTAAAAAAACGAAAGAATAACTTACATGACGAAAGTATAAAAGAATTGGGGCGAAAATTGTGATTTATTCATTTTTTAAAACTCAAATCATAAGAGAGTAAAGTACTTGATATAATTTTAAAACTTGAAAGAAAACAAATTTATAAAATATATATTTTTTAATAAGTTAAGTCTCTATAAAAGTGATTTATTTATATAAATAAATATATATATATATATATATACATATTAAAGATAAGTGACTAATTGCTGATTTGATAAATAATAGATGGATATTTCTGGAGTTTTATATAATATTTTGTTCGGCAATAGGAAAATAACAGAGATATGAGAGTAATCAACAAGGAATCTCGTTCCCTTTCTATGTTCAAATGAATATAAAAGTAAAATTGAGAAAGTCCATTTTCATATTTTTTTTATTTATGACAATAAAACACACAAATATTATTATATTTTATTTCACTCATATAAAACAAAATTAAATTAAATATAATTACATCGAGCACTCTTCCCCTAAATGAAAGGCAGTTTTTTTTTTTTTCTTTTCTTTTCACGGGTAATGAATCAACGTAAAAATAATTAAAATAAAATCATAATGCTATTCAAACAAAAATGTTATGGAAGATAAAAAAAAAGCTTATCATACAATAATTATTTGTGAATTTGAGCACATGAATATAGACACGACGCTTTGTTGATCTCTCATTACATTTTTACATATTAAGATATTCAATCTATTATGTTTCTTAGTAAACAAGGAAATGGTTTAATTAACCTCAACAAATTATATATGGTTCAAAGTATTTTGTTATTTTCCACTAAAATATAAGAACTATCCTACACACAAATATTATGGTAGGGTAGCTTTGTATTTTATAGCAAACAATAATTATTTGATTAATTTCCAAATATATATTATTGTAAGACCCATACTTATTATTCATGTACGTGTATGTGTCTATGTATATATTACATAAGTAAATAACGTTATTTTATAACATAATTGAGTTATTGTCTACCCAATAAATCAACATAGAAATCGATCATTTTGTTTCGGTTTTTGGCAAATATTTTATTATAAAATGAGAAATATCAAATAACTAAGTCTATGGTTTATATAATTTGTTTGGAAAAAATACACACTGAAAATACAAAAGTTATAATTTCACTGTATTAACATGATTGATGAATTGAAAGATAATAAATCATCAAATGTAGAATGAACATGGAAAGATTTTTGGATGACAAGGGTAGTAAGGGAGAGGAATGGGAAAAGAAGGAAGGGAGGTGAAATAAGAGACTGGAGGCAAGCAGTGGCGTGGTGCGGTGCACTTGCAGACAGAGAGAGAAAGAGAGAGTGAGAGGGAAGCCAAAAAATTCAAAAAAACCAAAACAATTCAAAAAGCCCCCCCCAACTCAAATCTAATAAGTCTAAATTATTCAATCTTCCAAACAAAGCATTGGCGTTTGGCCCCATTCCCCCTTCCTTATTTAAATCCCCGAAAATTTAACGTCATTCGTCACCCATCCGCCAACAGCAACTGTTGTTCTCCTCTTTCTTCCCCCCGATGGCGCACGATAGCAATCTCCCCTGCGATGGCGACGGCCTGTGTATGGTTTGCAAGGCCATTCCTCCTCCCGAGGAGGTGCTTACCTGCAAGACCTGCGCCACTCCCTGGCACGTTGCCTGTCTTTCCCTCAAGCCCCCAACCATGGAAGCTGCTGCCAACTGGGACTGTCCCGACTGCTCACTCGTCGTAGATGCCAAGCCCGTTGCTGCTCCCAACTCGCAGTCCGCTGACTTGATCGCTGCGATTCGAGCGATCGAGGCTGACGCTTCTCTCACTGACCAGGAGAAGGCCAAGCGACGCCAGGACCTCTTGAGTGGAGGCGCTCAGTCGTCTACAGTTTCTGACACCGATTCTCTTAGGAGGAGTGAAGTTATGAATCTTCTCGATAAAGAGCTCTACTGCTCATTCTGCATGCAACTCCCTGACAGACCTGTTACGGTGTGATATGTTTTCGGAGTTTCTTTTATTCCTCTCTTTTCTTCGCATTTTTTCCTCATGATATATATATTTTTGGTAGCAATGCTGTATTATACTCACCAAAATAGAAAATGGATTCTGTAGTTGATTTCTAATTTTGATTTTTTGGGATGGGTTGCAGACTCGTTTAATCATTTTCGTGCAAGTTTATGAGAAGAACCTGAATGCCTATTTAGGGATGCCACAAATCATATTTTCTTGTCTGGCTTTCTGCAATCATGCTTTTGTGATTTTGTTAATACAGATTTAAGTGGTAGCTATTCCGCCGTCTTTTGGATTATTTCGTTTTTTAAAAAAGGGAATGAATAAATGGGAGATACTGCCACAGAAGACCATTGAGTTAAAATAGCACCTCTGGACTATTCTGTAATGAATTGAATAGCATTGCTGATATGATCATTGTTTTTTAAGGATGTATGAGTTCAGCAACATCCCATGGTAATCTGTAACTGATAAGAAGCATGTTTTCTTTGGATATGCTAAGTTTTGAGAGTCTTAAAGAGTTTTGTTGACACATATTTCATTATCCTTCAGACCCCATGTGGCCACAATTTTTGCTTGAAGTGCTTCCAAAAATGGGTTGGTCAGGGGAAGCAAAACTGTGCAAATTGTCGCCAACAAATTCCATTCAAGATGCTAAGGGAGCCTAGAATTAATTCTGCACTTGTTACTGCCATTCGAACGGCCAAGCTGTTGAATGCTAATACTTCAGGAGGGCCACCAAAGATGGTGCACTTTGTTCACAATCAAAATAGACCTGACAAGGCATTCACAACCGAGAGAGCAAAAAGAGCTGGAAAAGCTAATGCCTGTAGCGGAAAGATCTTTGTCACCATTCCCCATGATCATTTTGGACCAATCCCACCAGAAAATGATCCTGAAAGGAAACAAGGAGTCTTGGTAGGTGAAACTTGGGAGGATCGGATGGAATGTCGACAGTGGGGGGCTCACTTTCCTCACGTTGCTGGAATTGCTGGACAATCTGATTATGGTGCTCAGTCTGTTGCCCTTTCTGGAGGCTATGAGGATGATGAAGACCATGGTGAATGGTTCCTCTACACAGGAAGGTACTCTAATGGTTACATTATTGGATTTTGGTCTCAGATTATGGCTCACATGATCTTCTAGACTCTTGTCTACAAATCTGAATTATGATTCTGAGTGTTCCCTTCTATTTTGTTATGCACACCTTAGATTTTGCTGTTAATTCTTTCTCTTTACTGATTGTTTATAGTGGTGGAAGAGACCTCAGTGGCAACAGAAGGACAAACAAGAAACAGTCCTTTGACCAGAAGTTTGACAAGCTTAACGAAGCATTACGGGTCAGCTGTAAGAAAGGCTATCCTGTTCGAGTTGTGAGGTGAGCTTGTATTAGCCTTTTTTAATGCACTGAATAGCTTTATCAGGTCCTTGGTTTCTGGTGTGTGATCGGCAAAATGTAATACATAATCTGGTAGTGTCATGTTGTGGTGCTTGTTCTTCCTGAGAATCTCATGGATTTGTGTATAAGGGTCCCTACATAAGCATTGGCTGAAAATCAGTCTCAGGATACATGAATCTCATAGAAGCATTCCTCTGATAAAAAAAACCACTTTATGAAAGCATGGCAGCTAGTCTTGCCTGACAATGAAGTTTTACTATATGAATAGGTCACACAAGGAGAAGCGTTCCTCTTATGCTCCTGAGAAAGGTGTAAGATATGATGGTGTTTACAGGATTGAAAAATGTTGGCGAAAAGTTGGACAGCAAGTAAGATTTATTTTTTTGTTGAAGTAATTTTTCTGAGGTTCTTACTAAACCTATTCCTGGTAACTTCTTGTTCTAGGGTTTTTTGGTTTGCCGATATTTATTTGTTCGATGTGATAATGAACCTTCCCCATGGACAAGGTTTGTCAATTGCTTTTTCAGCCCCTTTACCCTTTTCATTTTGGTTGTTTTTCTTTTACTCTCATCTCTTAAAATTCTACAGTGACACCCATGGGGACCGTCCTAGGCCTTTACCTGTAATTAAGGAGTTGAAGGATGCGAGAGATATTACTGAAAGAAAGGGAATTCCAGCATGGGACTATGATGTGAGAAACAAACTGATTGTTCTTTTTTCAGTTTTATTTTTATGTCCATATATGTGGACTGATCTGTTTTTCTTGTTTGGCTGTCTCAACTGTTCAGTTTCATTTGTCCTAACATTTGCAATGCTTAGGAAGTAATTAAACTCAAGTCTTTTGGTTTTTTGGATAATTTTGTTGTCCTTTAGGAGGAAAAGGGTTGCTGGTTGTGGAAAAATTCTCCACCAGAAAGTAGAATTCAAGTTGAAGATGATGATGGAAATTCCACCAGGAGATTGAAACGTCAGAAGAAATTGTCAGTAAAAGAAAGACTTTTGAAAGGTATATTTCTTATTTAAATACCCTGTAAAATCGATCTGGATGGTGAAGAGAAACTCTTGATGTGTTCTATGTTGTAATTGACTGAATGTTTCTATGACAAGATGCTAATTGTTACCTAAAATGTGCAGAATTTAGCTGCCTAATTTGTCGAAAAGTGATGGTCCTTCCCCTTACTACACCATGTGCTCACAATTTCTGCAAGGAGTGCTTGGAAGGTGCATTTGCAGGACAATCCTTCATAAGACAGCGAACATGTGAAGGTAGACGGACCTTACGTGCACAGAAGAATATCATGAAGTGCCCATCTTGTGCTCATGACATATCTGATTTCCTTCAGAATCCACAGGTTATACACATTCTTTTGTTTTTTTGGTGTTGCTTCTGGAGTGCACAATGTTTTAACGAGGGTCAATATTGAATTAGTATTTCATTCTTTCATCTGATCAAGTGAGCCTAATAATGTATGGTGTTGACCAATTGTGTTTTAGATCCTTCTTGGATCAATACTCATGATTTATAGTTTGGTGGCAGGTGAATAGGGAGTTAATGAATGTCATTGAATCACTACAGCGTGAGAATGATGAGAATTCAGAGGCTGGAATGCAAGCTGAGAATGAGGGTGCAGAAGATTCAGGTTCCGAGTCCAAAGATGAGGACGCTGACAAGAAGGATGAAAATTTGGACATGATTGCTGGTGATAAAGAGAATTGTGATGTAAACTCTGTTGATTCGGAGGAAGCTAAGGATAAAGAAAGTGGTTCTCCAAAACCTCTAACCAATGGCAAATCCCAGAAGCGCAAGAGAGGTGGGAGCTAACAATTCATCATGTGCCTTTGCTGCTATGGTGAAGTTCTGTAGTTAAAAAAGGACAAGAGAAGTCCTCTGGGGAGCATGTAAATAGCAGCGAAGGTTGGACCTATTGTTGGGCCGTGGGGGTTGCTGTTGTTGGAGCTGCCTTTTTATGTTTGCACAACATTCTTGATATACATTTCGTGATATGTGAATGTGATTAGTAGTGAAATGAAATGTTTATGTACACATACTCCTGATCGGGAGAGTATTGTGAAATGTTCCATTTTGAGATTTTGAATTCTGCATCAGCTCTTTTTTTTTCCCTTTCAGTTTTTGGTTCCTATCTCTCTAATTTGTTGGATTGTCATATAAACTCTGTTTTATTTGTCTGTAATTTTACACATTGAAAGGCCATAAAGATGGGAGGAAATGAAAAGGAAACGGTGGGCAACAGAAACAGTTACAATCATCGATTTCCTTGTCTGTGATTTTGCACATGGTTATACTGAGATTTCTACGAATTGGTCCTACAAATCTATGGAAACGTGGATTGCATAGAGCGGGATTGTGATCGGCTTTGGTGTTGTTCCCAATCCGTGGTTTGTCGGGGTGGGGGCATGCATATTAAGATTTTTCTGTATTTGATTGTCTGGTCCTTCTAATTGCGTAGGTCGAGGAAATGTCTTGCTTCAATTCTTAATAAAAGAAGAAACATGTCCTCTTCTCTTACCAGCCAGTATACACTTTTCCTCTGCATCCCTTGAGTACTATAGCAGTTATGTCTTCCATTTATAAGTGTATAAATAAATTTGGACAGCCTAATGGGCCAACAGAAAAAAAAAGAAAAGAAAGAAGTAAAGCACATACTTTATAGATCTTATTATCTATATTTACACACATTAGCCACTTCTCCAAACAATTTTCATCTACTTTTCTGTACCATAATAATTTGTTACAATTTCATGCAAATTTCGGATCTCAGCTTTATAATATAGTCACATCCACTGATAGATATAGTTGAAGAGAAGCAACCACCCTGCTTAGTTAAGACTATCAAGTTTTTGCTGCTCTAGTTTCTCAATGAAGGCTCTCTTCTCCTCTTCAGGCAGGGCATTGAATATGAACACAGATTTATCTCCTATGTCATCCTGCAAAGTGACAAATCAAACCACAATACCAAATGAAACACTGCAGGGTCTCTTGTCAAAATACTAAGATTCAGTACAATGTGGTATGAAGAATCCTACCTTGATTGGTTGATAGAATTTTCTTCCGGCAAACACTATGAAGAACGCCATCCAAACACCCAAAAAAGTAACTTTTACTCCATCATCCATCACTCCAGACTGTTCAATAATAGAAGGAAATTGTTGAGAGAATACAAAACAATAAAGTACCCAAAGCAAGACCAAAGACTGGGGCATGAAGATCAATGAATGAGAAAAATGTTAGCTGCTGTGTTCACCATTAGCTACTATCATCTAATAACTGTCCCTCATATTCCCGCAAGAAGAGCCTACCCCAAATCCCAAATTCTTAATTATGCATATTCATAAAAAGGAAATGTTCCAATCCCGGCAATAAATCACTGATCTATTATTATGACAAACAGTTAAACTTAAAGTTTTGGATGGAAGTATAATTCATCCCTCAAAACATATATGCTAACTAAAAAAGAAAGAAAGGAAAAAAAGAGGGTGGGTTAAATGCACAAGTTTTTACTCCCGAAAATAAGGAGGAAAAGAGAAAGAAAAAGAAAATAATAAACAACCATATTTGACCCAGAACTTAATTACTACATAAACAAAAAATATATTACAAGCTATTAAACAGTACCAGGTGGCCAAGCAGAACTGAGGGAATAATGAATGTCAAAATACCAGCTTCCAACTTGCCATAGCAAAGGCCTGTTTCAAAAACAACAATAATCAGTTCTCAAGGTTCCCTAAAATAAGAACACTTCTAAAATGAGACACTACGCATGAAAAGCATATACAGGATTCTTCTTTGTCAGGTAATTAAAATAACAATTTGAAATGCTTGATGCATAAACTTCAGCCATCTAGAGTATTTGAGAAAGAAATGAAACTACAATACATAGATTTTTGGTTTGAAGGTGTCAAGAATAATTGAAGAAGAATCAAAATGCTTGTTGGTTTGTTATGATAATGATGTTCAGGTGGTTTTCTGAGGTAGGCATGTCTCCATGCATCAGTTTATTTGAGATACTTGGTTTCAACATCTGAATTACTATGTTTTCATATCAACATATCATTCTCTTCTTGTCTCTTTATTCATAGTCAGTCATGGTATTGATATAGAAAAATCAATCAAGGGCCAAGCTCAAATCTTTTGCAGCCAATAGCATTAAATATGTCAGGTAATATGAATTCAAGTTGTTGCACTGGAGTCTAACATCAGATGCGTTTTGGTTTATTAAGAGATGAAAAACAACCAGATGAGGAGACAGCTAAGGGTGGCACCAGAGCTGGTTGGTATAAGCATGTCTCGACACATCAGTTCACAAAGGTACTTAGTATCAACATCTAAGGTACGCTGTTCTCATCAGCTGATTGCATCAAATGTGCTGAATAACATGCATGCAAGTTATTGCACTGAAGTCTGAGACCTGGCCAAGAACCTGAATCCATTTTTATTTGATACCATCTCAATATATTATTATCATTTATTTATTTGATCAATTTCATTTAAGAAAACTGTGATGTTCGGTTACTTATACCTTTATTCCGTGCTTTCAGTTTTCATCAGGATGTCATGTCACCTTTTTTGCCTTGGATGTTTAAGTCCTAATTCTCTCCATCATAGACATGGGAACAACTTGATGTTTCTCAAATGTTCCATTAATTGGCAAATTGACTTTTAAAGCCAAAGGCCTAAGTTTTGAACTCCAATTATTGATTCACTGGCCTATTTTTTTTCATCAAAGTGGTAGCTTGCACTTGCAGAATAACTTGAAATACATAGAAAAATCAGTAAAGTCAAAGGAAAATATAACTCAAACACAAGATGCAACTCAAACGGTACCTTCTTTGAAAACAAGTCCTGTCAAGGAGGCAAAGAGTGGACCAACAAACCAGATAGCTGTTGGATTCTGAATAACATACTCCACCAAATTTTTTCCAGAAGGTTGAGCAAAGCTTGCATATGCTACCAAAGATCCAAAAGCTCCGAGCACCCATAGTGCTTGAAGTGTGCGTTTGATTTCTGTTACATAGATGTGTATGAGATACAATGACAGGCCTAATCCACAAGCTCCGAGGGTATAAAGTAAGTCAAGGTTTCCCTTGATCAGATCACTAATTGCAGAACCATCCGGTAAGAAAGCCGTTGAAGATGCAAGAACAAATGATGCGGCTGCAGTCACTAACCCCGATCTGTATAAAATCACCTGTTAGGCCAAGCAAAGTATCACTGGAACGGACACTGAAAACAACACATCCATGTCCATCTACATGGCACTACTATTTACTATTCTAGAGTTTGTCTTTCCGACATCTATTGACACAATTCGATATCAATTGAATGGAAAATTTCATTGGAGAAATCAGTAAGCTGGGAACTTGGACACTGTTAATCACAACCCTCGCCTCAGCCAGCATTATATAGTGAACGGAATTATGGGAAATTAACAAATTACATTTCTCCGGTGAACAAAGCCATTGATTTGAAACAAGTGACCAAAAAGGATCAGAGAGCAGAAAGAAAGTTACCTCCCGAACGTCGGACGGCTCAATACTCCAGGGACCATAAATCCCTGGATAAAGTTGAGATTCTTGAGAAGTTGAGGGGCTCTCTCCAACAGCCTGGCACCTGATGGTTTTCTTGGTAAGGTAAGAAACCCTTGGCCTTGGTGTACAAGTAGCAGATGGGGAAGCTGAAAAGGAGCAGTTCAGCTGAGGCAGTGAGAGTGAGGGGGAGTCGGAGGCATTGGGTCGGCTACGATGGAGAAAGGCCAGCGGCGAAGGTGGTGGATGAGGAGGAAGAAGATCAAAATTAGCCAAAGTAGCAGACGACAAAAGACTCATCCTACAACACATGGTTTGGGTTTCTTTCTTTCTTTGAAGCTAAGGGAAAACTGTATTCACATCTTGCAAGTAAAACACCTTTGCAAATGATGTTCTTGACAGTAATGGTTTGTTTGTGGCAGTCACAGCTTTCCACGTGGATGAATCATTCATTGATCAGGTACTCCTAGTCTCCTACTAATGGAGATATCCATTCAGTTATTCACATAGTCATGGACTACTCTATTTTTCAGGTTCAGATGTTTGGTAGTTAGTTTCAGCAGTAGCTTGGAGCCCTCTTATATTATTATGGACTTTTCTAGAGTTATTGGGTCAGAGCCCAATATACTTATGGGCTCATTTTGGTCCATGTATTACAGACTTTCGTTTTTATTTGACCAGTTTCAAAACATTAATTAGAAAAAGCTCACGTTGGTTTGGTCCGTGACCATATTCCAGTAGTTGTCATCTAAGGCAA
>JAWZTD010000123.1:702439-744252 GCA_035221335.1 Echites panduratus | reverse complement strand
TGATGATGATGATGATGATGGCCATTACCATTTGGCATTTGACAAAAGAAAACAGAGTAATGCACTCACTATATATAAATCAAGGCATATTCTTGACCACTTTTTCCTTTCCTAAAAAATGTCTTTATACTCATGTTATTTGACTCAAATTACTTTATTTCCTCTGTCTCCATAGTATTCAATCGTAATCAAATTAAATATCAAATCAATTTTTCCTTTTCTTTTTTTTTTTTTTAAAATTATGTCTATTGGATATACAAAAATCATTTTATTATAGCTCAACTCTCTCTCTCTCTCAAAAGAAAAAAAGAACATCCAATATCCCATACTCGACGAAATTATATGAATTTAGTTTAGATTGGAAATATCCTAATGAATAGAGTGATAAAAACATATATTATAGATATTGAATTCGAATCTCACCAACATCCTTCTAAGTTAGGTCTTTATGCATCTAGGATAGCGATTAAAAAGTATTGACATAACAAATGAACTTGTTTTAGGTTAATTCTAACCTTACAAATCCTATCTAATAAGTACATTTAAAAAAAATATATATTCACATTTAAATTTTAAATCAATGCAATAGAAGTTAAATCATTCTCTCTTTATTTCCGGTAGGCTACGTATTCATAGACTTTTTTCCTGGGTATTTATTTATTCCAATCGTCATTTCCCAAAAGGGAAAGATTTAAAAGTTGCGGCTACCAAAATGAGTTAGGCAAATCTACATATAAATCCGAGGGACCCAATTACTAATTATAGGATTTAGATATAATAATATTTAATATAATCAAAAAAGTTATATTTGGCAATAGAATTGTATTGACTTGGCCATCGTATTGATCTACTTTATGTAGATAGACAGAGCAACCCAACCTAACATTAATACAAGAGTAGTACAAATATTTAAAGTCGAATAATTAGAATTTTAAAATTATATAACATTTATTAACTAAAATTCTAAAATACGAAAATGGAAGCAATTACACAATGAAGAATATAACTTCCTCTTTTTTTTTAAATATGGGATGAAAAATGTGTAATAAAATTTGTTTAGCCTTCAAGATATGACAAATTATTTTCGATAATATGTCAATGGTTAGGATAATAACAAGGTGAAATCATATTCTATGGACATTTTTTTTGTTTCAAAAGATTGTATACATAAATTTCCTTAAAATAAAATTTAAACTATAAGATTCATACAAGTCTCACCTCTTTAACTTGTGTACGTGTAGGAAAACTGGGCATAGCCCAACGGTACCATAAGGGGGGCTATTATTTCTCATTTGAGGAAGGTCCTCAGGTCGAATCCTGGCGCGATAAGTTCGCATATCCGGATTTGACCTTTTGAAAAAAAAAAAAAAACTTGTGTACTTTTACTCTTGGACGTGTATAACAACTATTTTAGTCAAAGCATAAGTGGGCTGACTATAGAGTTGTAGACTAACTGACTAAGGCAAATACCAAGTTGAGTGCATACCTAAGAATCAATGAGATCAGATGAGAGAAGAGAACCCACGAGGAAAAGTGGTAGGAGAAAAAGGACCACGTACGGGAACCTGAACATGTTCTCTCTCAATGTCGAAATGGTTCATTCAAGATTCACGCTTTCAAAAGAATGCAACTAATAAGTCAAGAATCTTAAAAATCTCTCCAGACCTTTCCCTACCACCACCATACCCAAAGATCAGAAACCCAAATCTTATTAGATTATGGCATCGAATCCAATCATCTTTTGTTTGATAATAAAAACAAGTGGGTTAGGCAACTTACATGTATGATATGTATCTGGGTATATGCTTTACAAAATATGCTCTATAAACAAACAAGTGAGTGTAGAAAAATGTTTTTTATATGAATCACGCTCGTTAATATGTAATGTCTAGATATAAATCATCAAATTTTACTGGTTTAGTGGTAAGTAATAACACTTGAGATTGAGAGAATTTCGAATTCGAGACCTGACTATATTATTGGAGTACCACATGTTTATCTTTTAAGTTGAGGGATATTGGGAAGATTACAAGGACTTAAGCTCATATTTTACCAGTCTCAACTTCTAATTAATGAACCATGCACATCTTTGAATTTGAAGATATAAATTTCTTGATTCAATAATTAAGTTGATTATTCATAAGATTAAGTTCCTATCACAATTTAAGTGTTAAGTGTGTAGTTCATCTATGTTATCTCTTCACTTGCTAAGATTAAGGATTTTTTTTAAAAAATAATATATATATATATATATATATATTTATGGCTATCATATTTTGTTTATCGACAAAAGACATTACCATGAAAATCATGAGTAGCAGAAGGTACAATGTACTGGGTTCACGATTTCTTGTTTAGATGCATGTAGTGAGTGTTTTGCATCTTTCTTGAAATTAAAGTTGGCATGACTGTCTGACGACCCATCCATCCACCACCTTTATTGTTTATTTTCTTTCTTCCCAAAAGAATAAACAAAATAAAATTGTACTCAAGAGACAAGGAATTGATGTTGGAGGATTAGAATTTAGAAAAACATGAAAGTTAATTTCCATGAAGCTGCTGAACGGGGCACAGCCAGATCCATAAAAGATTCCCTTGCAGAACATTAATCCAGTGAAAGAAAGACCCAATGGGTTTATTTTGATGTGGAAGTTCATTATTTCTATCATATCATATCACTTACAACTAGTACTATAAATATTTATACACTTTGTATATCGTTTTGTAGGATTGTCTCGACAGGTATAGGAGAAGAAGCAAAAATTTTCTTGGAGCACATCAAGGGGGAAAGTGCTAATAAGATTCTTCAGGAAACAACAAGATTGGTAGGCTTTGGATCTGTGGCTTACCATTATCCAACAATTAGAAAACAATACCTAATTAATTAAGCAATTAATTATGACCTAGCAAAATTCTTTCTTCCACAAGGCTATGGCTAGAGAGTTTACTGGCTTATTTAAAAAACTAATTTGGATGAGACCCATCAACAAAATATTCTTCGATTCTCTTTCTGTCCTTGTCAGGCAACACTATTGGTCAATTCTATCTATCTTTTTCCATTTTATTTTATTTTATCTTTCTTTCCTGTTTTCTTTTATATGTGGCTTTGTCTAACCTAAGATACATTAATGGACTCCTTACTCCTATAGTCCATTCCATGAAACCAGCGAGGGTCTCCTATCCAAATACCAAATTGTCATAGAAAATAATAGGAAAGTCCCACCCAATGCCACAGAAGAAAGTAGGGCTTCATTTCATTCCTTTCTTTGTGGTCAATAAAAATATAAGCTGCGCCAGCAAATTGGAAACGACCACTGTCCACTAGTTACTTGGCAACTACTTCCAGTAGAATTCTTCCTCCGATCCAAAGTTGAAGTTCTGACGATTTTTTATTTTGGCCCTTGGGATGTAAATCAATCATTTGGCTGCCATCTTATGGTCTGTGTTTTGTATCATTGAAATATCCCAATACTTCATCTGGATGTGATTCATTTATCTGTTATAAAGTAAAATCTATATATTATATATTAATAGATTTGACTTTTTTTCTTAACGATTGAGCCTCTTTGTAAACTCAAGAATTTGGAATTTTGAGGACATAATTATAATCTAAAATCATTTGATGTCCAAACATCATCCACAAAGTCAATGATAATGTAAATACTCTCTTGTAAAAAAAATTTTTTATTTGTTATTTTTATAATTTCAAGTGATATTACCTCTTAATCATAGATAAAATTATTCCATCATTTAAACAAATCCTTCTTATCCAATGATATTAGTATTACAGATAAAGGGAAATATGATACAGAAACATAATCTTATCCCCATTTTATCAGCAAAAAAAAATCCTAAAATTTTTGCATTGTGTCCATATCTGCTTAGCTAAGGTGTTCACGAATCTTGCCGAACTTCGGATTGACTTTTATTAATTAATTTATTTATATTTTAAAATTTTATTTTATTCAATGTACCTCTCGTTATGGCTTCTACTAGGCCAGCACGCAAAATTTTAGTATTACTATATATATTTTTTATTTATTTATTTATTTATAATATATATTATGCATTTCCAATCATCAATCATTGCAAAATTGAAATATCTTTTGCACCACTCGTTTTTCAATTGGAGGAATATCTTCTGTACTACTATAATAATGTACTCATGTGTACCTCTCTTTTTCTTAATTAATTTAGTTTCTTGCCTATTAAACTATTTTATACATAAATTAAATAATAGTAGCACAGAATCGAGATAATGGAGTCTCGTCCATTTCTCCTAATCAATAGGGCAGGGTTTACATTGAGCGGCCACAGAATCGCAAGCCGTCCCTCTCACGGAAGAACAAAAAGCTAAAAAAATTTTGTATATTAGAAGATGAGACTTGTATAATGTAAGTTCTATTCGTCAATAATTTGATGTTTGTTATTTATATTCAGTCAATAATTTGATGTTTCTTATCTATATTGGTGTATTAAGTAGACGACGACTGCATTAATTACACTGAACTGGATGTAGATGTATGTATACTCTATAAAAAGATCTCCCTCCAATTCAGTGTTTCATTTAATTTTAGCTCGTGCCTTGCTTCCCCCTGTACACTTAGCCACCATACCAGGGGCATAAGAGTAAATTCACATGGCCTCCCAAATGTGTGATATTCTAATGAACAGGTGAGACACATGTAACATAAATCGTAATAAAACTCTGACTTTTTCTTTAAAAACTAAATCTTATATAAGTTCTAAATTTAATAAGTAAAATTTACATAAATTTAAAATTCTTGCATAATGAATTGAACTCTCAGTAAAAATAGTTTAAAAAAAAGTAGAATTTGCAAGAATAGAGAGGGCCAGATAAACAGAAAATGCGTCCTCCATTACGCTCGAGTCTGTCGTCGTCATTCTTTGTTTCGTTCCTCCCCTTGGGACGCGTGTGCGTTAGCTTCGGTAAACGGGGCAGTAAGAGTTGTCAACTTCAGTCTCTCCTCTCGTTGTTCGCAACGGCCACCTGGAGCTTCATATCATGCCACACCAAACCGCCCGCACCTCTTTCTTTCCCCTTGGTCTGTTTTTTGGTTTTTAATGAATCCCGGCCGTTCGTTCGACCAAGCTCGGGACGGACCGAAGACAGTGTATCAGCTAGGCTTTAATAAGCGATGCAAAAAAAAAAATTTTAAAAAGAAAAAGAAAATGGCCTGGGATCGGAGTCAGGTGCATCAACTACCTAGCTAGGAAACCGACAACGTCAAGCCAGATTACACACACGCGTCGCCTTCCCTAAGCTCCCCTCGGTGCTTATTAACATAACGCTTTACTGCTCTATCCCCATCGTACTGCTCAAAAATGTCTGCCTTCGCTGTCATTTCTTAACTTTATCTCTCTTGTCCTTTTGTATTTCTGCTGCTCGGAGGATATGACCATACCACCGTTTTCATTCTCCCTCGTCCCTCCATCAGTTGGCCCAATCAATGCTACTGTATAGCACTTGTACTCCATTTTTTTTAATTGTAGTGAATGCTAGAGATTAGGAAAATGGTCATTAGATTAGTGAAAATTTTAAATTTGAGTTTTGCACACCTTTAAATATAACTAATCACCCGTTATCTGTTTAATGGGAAGAAAGGGAGTGAGAGCTTGAATAACTTTTTTTTTGGAATGGTTATTTTATCGTTAATATAATCTTATTTAAAACATAATTAAATCATTCCAAAGATTATTTTTGTAATATGTTCTTTAATATAATATTGTTTTCTGGTTCCCTTCTTTTTTTCTTCGCACATATTTTTTTATTTTCTCACTACAAAAAAGGTCAATTATGACTCATTTCTTGACAATACAATATTTATATTTTTGGAGAATTCTCACCGAAAGTGTTTAAATAACTAAATAATAATGAATCAAGAAAAGTATAACTTATTATGACCCACTTAACGTGAGTCGTGATAGGTTCTCTTTTTTTTACACAAAATTTGTTTAAATAAAATTTTATCGATATATCAACACTAGTATTGTTAAGAAAAATGAAAAATTCTCAACACGTGTGTAGAGAAATAAATGGTTTTTTAGATATAAAAACATGTGAAAAGTTTATATCTTTATTGATACAACTTACTGTGTCATGAAAAATATATCTTTATCATAACTTATGAAGACGGACTTATGTATTGGGAGATTATTTTCTTTGTTTATATTATTATACTATTATTCTGCATATAGTTTTATTATATTATTTGTAATTATTAATTAAATTATTTAAATTGTCACTCTATTTTATATAAAATTTTTTATATCATCAAACTTTTTTAAGAATATACTTTAAAATATAGCCTACCTTAGTATTTACATGGAAAGCAGTTACAAAATTTTAATTACAACAAACTAAAGGGTAATGGAAGTGGATTGGATTGAGTTGGAGTTATTATAGGATAAGCCTAAAAATAAGGTCAAAGAAAAAAATATTTTATTTAATTATTGTTTTTTTACAATAGAATATGGACTCATTGTATCTGTACATGAACAATATGTCACGACTTATTCACGTGTCATCACAAGTTGTGATTTTTCTTGATGTTTACCTTTGCATTATATTATCTATTTTTTAATTGACTCATTATATTGAGATATGACAAGTATTTCACATCTCATATACATGTTGTCACATGTCAAGTACTATTATACACCAAAATGACTCGTTAGAAATCACATGTATTTATATTTATGATTCAAAATTTTTTGTGCTGTCATACCTATTACGACAATATCTATAAAGACCCTATTAAATGAGTTATCAGGTATTTCGATAAAGTTTTTTATGACTCAAAATGAATTTTAAAAAAAATCAAGTAGGGAATCGTAATAAATCATTTTTTTTTTTGTAATATTTTTTCTCTCCTCCAATATCAATATGTTGTAGAAAGGAAGTGCAATCTCGCCATATCTACCCTTCCAAATTAATTTATATCTTATCTAATAATATTTTCTTTTTCAAAACGTTTATTTTATAAACATTTTCCTTCCAATCTTTCCAATGCTCTCACTACTAAAGAATTAATAATAATATTTTCCTTTTTATTTTCGTTCTACAATTACTTTTTTATTCTCTTCACGTTCCACTTTTCATCCTATATAAACAAAACACTTATAATATAAAAAATAATGTACAATAACTTTAAACCTACTTATTTTAGATTACTTTGAGTTGTAGAAATGCAAGGAAGATACTATAAATTAGAGCAAATAAAAAAGAAAAAAAAGGCACCCTACTGGTAAAACGGTACGAGGAGGACGTGGAGCGAGGTGGACGTGGAGCGAAGGCCGTACTTACCTGAATGATAGGCGATGTTTACCAGTTCTGCAATCATGGAGTAAGAGAATAAATTTACTTATGAGGATGAAAAGGATCATTAGGACATTAGCTGTTCTTAAATATTTCTTACAAAATTACCTAAGTATATATTGCCACGGGACAGACATTGCCGACAAAATATGAGCTCATGCTCGTGGTCTGGACCCCACCATGCAAAGCCCGTCTTACGATGCAATTAGGAAATGTTTATTGTTAATTAAGGAAGCACCAGGAGCCACAGGGGAACCAAACCAACGACGGACAAATGAGAAAAAGCACGTTCTCTATGGCTAATGGATCGTGACTCCCACGCCCCCACAGTGTTCGGGGTTCGTTCTTTCCACATTCGTCATGCACTCGTGGCGGCGCAGCTAAAAAAATTTCTACTACTGCTGACTTGATCGATGGGCATCATCAGAAAAACTTAATTCAAATAATCATTAATTCAACGAAAACTTTGAATCCGACCCATTTTATAGTCCACTCATACCTTCAAGATTTATAAATACAAAATAAGAGAGTGAGGAAAGAATATACTGATAATCATGACCTACCAACTATGACTATTGACAGTGGTGGATCCAAGAGTTACAGGAAGGGCTTACAATTATAAAGTTCAATTATTGTTTAAAATTTAATTGAATATTAATTAATAATTAAAAAAAAATTAAGAGTTGTATAATAAATATTTTAATCTTATGACAAAATAATATATATATTGATAAAAAAATTTCAAAAGTATAGAGGTTTAATTTATCACAAAATAATATAATATGTGCATATATTTATACCCTTTTTTTTTTCTTCAAAATTAAGGGATCCATTGACCTTTTGGCCTCAATATAAATCCACCGCTGACCATCAACCTATGAGTCACAATCAATGATCTACACCCTACCCTCCACAACCTATGACCTCACTCCCTAAAGGTCCAAGGTCACTCTAGGAGCACAAGAGTCTAGCTCTAGGTCATGATCATTTAGAAAAAAAGATATACATGAAATTATCATTCTTTTATAAGGAAATACCATGATTTCAGGAAATATGTGTAGGATACAATATCGCGAGATTAAGATCAATTTAAATAAGTTAATTACATTTAAAAAGGAAATTCGATTCTTTTTAACACATGCAATGATCACACCTTGAATCATTCATTAAATCTATTTCTTTCTCTTCAATAACATGAATTGATTTTGGCATAAGAGTTGTTCTTAAGACAACAGCTCACTTTGTTGATTGGATATCTTTAATTGTTTTTATAGGCATGTGACAATTGGGATGACTCTAAAATCAACTTGGACTCTTGGACTCCATCACCTATATTGATCGCTTTCTAATTCTAATTTTTTTTTATTTGTATTCACTCATCTCCCTGATTTTACTAAAGTGTCATCAAATTTTATTTTAAAATTTATTATGAATAATATCTCATTTTATTTTTAGCAATTTTATTGAATGAGTTTAATTAATTTATTTATTTTGAACATAATCATATGAATTTCTTTATAAAATTATTATTAATTTAAAAAATAAAACATGTAATTCTAAACTATTTATAATAATAAAGTTAGAAATATTTAAATTATGTAGTATAGAATGTATATATTGTTTTTAATTACTAGAGACAAAAAAATTACGTTAAGGAAGCCTAACATAAATAAATTTCACAAATCTTGCAAATAAATACGCTACTGTCCCACGTACCAAGTATATTTCAGTAAATTAAATACTAGTTGATGAAGCCCCCCTGCTTCTGCCCGTCCTATAAATAAATAAATAAATATATATATATATATATATATATTTATATGTATATGTAGATTTATATAAATAGGTGTAAAGGCCTGGAATGTCCATGTTCCGAAACAAAAACAAAGCTTTCAAGTGAGCATTTGCTTTTGTGGCTAATCACCCGATTACTCACCATGAGAACAGACATAGAAAGCGTCTGGCTTTTTTCTCTAGCTTCAAAATGCAAATCATTATCTTTCATAAACACCTTATGTTTCTTTTTGCTTCTTCTTCTGGCCTATCTTGTCATCAATTTAATTTACTGGGCTCATCCCGGTGGTCCAGCATGGGGTAGGGATAGATGGAGAAGAAATGCTAATTGTCAGGCCACGTCGAAGCCTATTCCAGGCCCTAAAGGGCTTCCCGTACTAGGAAGCATGAACCTCATGGTTGGTCTGGCACACCGCAAGATTGCTGCCACGGCTGCAGCCTACCATGCCAAGCCTCTCATGGCCTTTAGCCTCGGAGAGACAAGGGCGGTGGTGACATGCAACCCGGAGATAGCAAAAGAGATCTTGAACAGTTCAGACTTCGCTGATCGTCCAGTGAAAGAATCGGCCTATAGCCTCATGTTCAACCGAGCCATTGGTTTTGCTCCCTACGGAGTATACTGGAGATCTCTCAGAAAGATAGCAGCTACTCACCTTTTTTGTCCGAAACAAATTAAAACCTCGGAGTTTCAAAGGTCCGACATCATTGATCAGATGGTGGCAATGTTCCGTGGCAGCAAAGGCGATAACATCCGAGTTAGGGATGCTCTGAAGCTGGCTTCTCTCAACAACATGATGTGCTCTGTATTTGGGAAGAAGTACAGGCTTGATTCCCGGAACCAGGAGACGGATGAGCTGAAGATGTTGGTGGACCAAGGATATGACCTATTGGGAGTGGTCAACTGGTCCGATCACCTTCCTTGGTTGGCGGATTTTGACCTACAAAAAGTTAGGCTCAGGTGCTCTCAGCTGGTGCCTAAAGTTACCCATTTCGTGAGCCAGATTATCCACGAACATCGGGCTCAAGGTAGCCAACATCACCACCGCGACTTTGTAGACGTTTTGCTCAATTTGCAAGGAACCGATAAGTTGTCAGACTCTAACATGATCGCGGTACTATGGGTAAGCAAAATTAAATGGCATTTAGAGCAATCATTTTTTAACCTTTTAATTTTAATTTTTTTCCTTACACGTAAATAAGTTAGAAACCAAAAAAAAAAAAAAAAAACTGGTATGATCACTGGAAATTATGAAAAATATAAAATATATCACATCTCATAAATCTTAAATGGATAACATAACAATAATTAATTAAGGGAAAAAAAAAGGTGAGAATAGTTGATATATTACACGTTTCCTTTTGGGGAAAAATTTAAAAAATGCAGAAATGTGATTAAGCAAACATTTTGGTTTCAGGAAATGATATTCAGAGGTACGGACACCGTAGCTATTCTAATAGAATGGATCCTGGCGAGGATGGTGCTTCATCCGGATGTTCAATTAAAGGTTCAAGATGAGTTGGACAGGGTGGTAGGAAGGTCACGTGCAGTTACAGAGTCGGACGTGACCGAGATGACATATCTACCGGCGGTGGTTAAGGAGGTGCTAAGACTGCACCCTCCAGGTCCGCTTCTCTCCTGGGCCCGGATGTCAATAACAGACACGACGGTTGATGGTTATCACGTGCCGAAGGGGACCACTGCCATGGTTAATATGTGGGCCATCAGCAGGGACCCATGTGTTTGGCAGGACCCATTGTCTTTTAACCCGGAGAGATTCATCACCCACCAGACTAAGATGGACTTTTTCTCAGTGTTAGGCTCTGACCTGCGGCTGGCACCATTTGGATCTGGCAGGCGAACCTGCCCGGGGAAGACCTTGGGCCTCACCACCGTCACTTTTTGGGTGGCTTCGCTGTTGCATGAGTTTGAGTTCCACAACGGCGGCGACAAGGAGGGAATGGTGGATTTGTCTGAGGTGCTAAGTCTCTCCTGCGAAATGGCCAATCCGCTTGTGGTAGTGCTACGTCCCAGGCGTGGTGAATAATACTATACTGCTACATATTATGGAAAAAGATAATTAACAGTACTCTTCTAGAGTTTTAATTAATACCTATAAAATGTCTTAGTTATTGTGTAATTTGACCATGATAGTACGTGTTTTTTTTAGGTTTTCTCACTGTTTCACAGCAGTCAGAGTTGATCTGTACAGATATAAAGTAAAACTACATATTAATAAGTAATAACACTGTGCAAAGCAAAATTACATATGCTTCTGCTTTCTACTTGTATACGTGTCGTTCGGTGCATCTTATTATTGAAAGTAAGTAATGACTGAGACAGAAATACTAGGACGACTTTCTACTGTAGTGCAATTTTTAATGCAACATCTTCCGGCGGCTATGATTAGGCATAATATTAAAGTATAATAATAAAAAGTAAAAATATTGAAGCTGATAGCTTGTGCACGCCTGGTGCGATGTTCTATGATTGCGCTTTGTTTTGAGTAGGCTTATAGAATTTTTTATTTTTTTTTAAAGATATAATGTTGGAATAGATTTTTTATCCTTGGCCAATCTAATGATTTTCTTCTCTCTATATTTTAATTTAGTTACTACCGACCCGAGTTCATGCTATCAGACTTATGCAGTCATCTCGATTATATTATTAATAGGTATAAATTTATCAAAACGTATAATAATATTGAATCGAATCCACGACTTACGTTATGGAGTTTTACTTTTGGATCACTCTCATCCACCCTTATTGAGTGCCTTTAGATTTCCTTTTGTTTAACAATTTACCTTTTTTTTTCAATACTACTAGTATTATTTAAAGAAAGAAAGAAAGAAAAACCAGAGATCCAACGGTTTTCTTAGAATAAAATGTAGATTAGAGGTCACAATAAGGATATAAAAGAAACAAAAATATTTATAAATTATTGATCCTCGTGACGAAATAAAAATAAAAAGGATTAGTTAACTCTACTTAATTAGTTGTTGACCCATCATAAGTGTTATACTACATGCTTAAGTGATTTGTAATAGTGCTTCCTAGTAGTGAAAAGACAAAAGTTAGGAGGTGGATATGTTCCAAGCTCTTTGGGGATGTGCAGTGTAATTGAGAGAGACGTATTTAAGGATGTTTTCAGACTCCCACCCACGAGGATCTCATTTCGTTACAAGTTCAATGTTTTATTTTTTAAGCCCTCAACAGAAGGCGTTGATAGTAATTTCAAATAGATTAAATGCGTAAAAAATATAACTTTTCTTTCTCCTTAATAACTATTGCACTCTTCGTTTTTTATAATAAATGAATGAGTATAACGATAAAAAATAAGAATGAAAAAAAATATTATAATAATATATTAATAATTGTAAGATGACTTATATTGTATAATAATAAAACACAATAAAACAATTTATATTTTGGAATGAATGAAGTACTACTATTTTGTTAAATATATTACTTTTTTTTACGAAAGAAGATTTGTTTAATTTATCTAATTTTTTTATTAGTTAACTAATTTAAATTATATTTTAAAACTAAAAATATAATTATTTTATTGTGAACGAACGGGCACATGAATCAATAATACTAGTGAGAGATATTTTTAAGAATAATATATGAAATTAAACTTCCTTAACTCTATTTGTTGAGATTTTAAATTAAATTTTCATTTTTTTAAAATTGATATATATTTAATTCGAAATTTTACTATCAAACTTCTATTAATCCCTCTATGCAAGATTAAATGCCTCATTTCATAGATTAATTAAAATATTACAAAGAAATTGACATTGAAAATAAACCAAGTAAAAAAAAAACCTCTTAAAATTTGTCTAAATTAAAAGTAAGACATTCAATTTTAGATGGAGAATGTATAATTTATTGCTATTGATGGGCAAATGGGTATGACCCCAAAGATATAATCCAGATACTCAATAACCTGATCAGAAAACTAGGAACCTGACCCTTTTACTAACTGATCAAGACCTCTTAGGGTATAAACGAAAGTCAAAGAGACTCAACAAGAGTCCAGCTTATGCCCATGACATATGAACTACAACCTATGATCTATTAATTAGGGATAGCGACCTGTTGATCACGACTTGCACATTGCGACTCTCACTAGAGGACCAAGGTTGCTAGAGAGCTACTGAGAGCTCTTGTTTTATAACTTGAGGACTAGAATATGGTCGTTGCCAACTCTCTATGAAAAAGTGTATTAATATAGCACTTTCTGACAAGGAAATTTGATCAAATCAAGATAACGATTGGTGGGATAAGTTCTCACAATCAAAGTCAGATTATACGAGATAGAGATAAACTCAAATAAGGTAATTATACATAAAAATAGGGATTCACTCTCCTTTTACACCTATTGATCACAGTCAGTTAGATAATCTTAAGTGCAGTTCAATTTAGTTCTATTCTTCTTGGAATTAAGGACTTAATTTGGTATCGGAGTTATCCTTAGGGCTAACCCACTCCAGTGATCATTCATACTTTATGATTGTGCTTGCAAGCACCATGACATTGGGGTGACCTTGAGTCCAAATTGAGCTCCATCACTTCTGGCGCCATCTATGTGAAGATCATTTGCCTGAATTCCCATTTCAATTAATAAAAATATAATGTTATAGTATGAGAACAAACAGCATGATGTGGTTAATCGCACAGAACTGATTCTTTTTCACTCATGTCTTTATTTTCAATGTCACTCTTTTCTTTTTCAGTCACAATCTCTTTTTCTTTTCTTTCATTTTTCAGCTCCCTTATCAACTCTTCCATTTTCTCATTGGGAGATTCTTCTCTTTTCATAATTGGAGTCTCTTGTATTTGTTTCTTGTTCACAACTTCTTGAAGTGGAGTCATATCATCTAACTTAGCTTCATCTTTTTGTTCCTTGGGATGAAATTTTTTTCTTTAGAACAATCACCTTGCACTTTAGTTGATGAAGAATTTCCTTGACTTGAACTTCCATGGGAATTCCTCTTCAAGTATCTTTCAAACTTATTGGCCATTTGCACCACATCCTCTAAATAATCATAGTCATATGGCTCTACTTCTTCCCAAATCTCTTCATTCAAACCATTAAGAAATCTATTCTTTGCATCTTCTTCATCCTCTACCTTTCTTCAACTCAATCTCGAGCTCTTCATAGTACTCTAACACACTCTTGTTACCTTGAGTAACAATTTTGTAGCAGAGTTTTCTAGCATACCTATCCCTCATTTTCGTTTTCATGTCCTCCCATTAAGCAATAGATGTTCCACCCCATCTTTTTTCATATCTCTCCAGTGGACTCCACCAAGCTAATGCATGGCCCTTAAAACTTTTAATAACTAAATCTAACCAATCTACAAGTTTAAAGAACCTTCCTATACCCCAGACCAAAGTAGTAGTAAGCCTCTTAAGAAAGTCTATCAAGAACACAAAAAAGTTCTATGCGAAACTCTCACAAAAGATCAATTTTAATCTTGAAGGAATTTACTCTCATAAGAGAAAAGAATATCTTGTAATTGAATAATGAATTGTCAAAAGTTACAGAGAAGGGATGTATTTGTAGTCCAAGACTTGTACTAAACATTACCAAATCCTGGCAAGACATTATTTGTAGTAACTAACTAAAACAAGTAAAAAATAACTAAGTCATAATAGGACTCTTTAAAAGTAACTAACTAAAAAAATTAAAAATCTAAACAAAATAAAATCGGACTGGCAAACAAACTGTCCAATTTGAGTTTTTGTTTGTCCGAGGTCGACTAGACCTTGTCAGGCTCGTGATGGAAGCTTTATTCTACCATTCCTTCACTCTTTTCATGCCATTCCATCTTGGTTTCTTCAAGTATCATTCCTCCAACTTCTTGACATGAATTTGAGCTTTCAATCAATTCAATTATTCAAAGCTTCTTATCTTCATGAAATTCTTCAATCTTTAATCTTGTTATTAACTCTTCAAATAAGGAATCATCTTCAAGCTTTTCTTCCATGTTGATCACCAATGCCTCATGGTTTCCTTACACTTGAAATATTGATCCTCATTAGTTTTCAAATATCTACTTGGGATCCTATCAGAAAAGCAATTAAAGGTCAAATTCTCTCAGACTTTAATGGACCTCACAAAGACTCCGGAGTCTGATGTATGAGTTATGTACACGAATGGCTCAATTGAAAAAGACATTGGGGGTGCACGAATAGCACTAATCAGTCTTGAGGGGGTGAGAATCCTTTATGCTGTTAAGTATAACTTCCCAACATCAAATAATGAGTTAGAATATGAGGCATTGCTAGCAGGTCTAAGGCTGGTCCAAGCTCCACAAGTGCGAAAATTACATGTGAAGGTGGATTGATAGGCCGTGGCCAGCCAAGTAACAGGATCTTATGAGGCTAGTGAAGGAAACCTGGTGCAGTACGAGTGAAGAAATTAACATCTAAGCTGGAGCATTTTATAATTGAACAGATGGCCAAAGAACAAAATTTGGAGGCTGACATTTTATCCAAAGTCTACTGAGAACTTAAAGGAACGGAAGGAGAGCTCTTTATTGAACAATTAAACTCCCCAACCATAAATCAAGAGGAAAGCTTAGCCATTGAAGACCAGGCAGATTGGAGATACCCTTTATACAAGTATCTCAAGAATGGAGAGCTCTCCGAAGACATCAAAGAAGCTAAAAAACTCAAGACATGGGAACCTTGTTGTGTTCTTATAGAGAATGATAAGGTCTATTGAAGGTCATATACCTGCCATTACTCAAATGCCTTGGAAAAGTAGAAGCTGAGTATGTCATTAAGGATATTCATAGATTAATATGGATCACAAGTTGGTGCTAAGAAAATGGCTAATAAAATTCTCAAAACTAGATACTATTAGCCTTCTATGGTATCAGACATAGAAAAGAATATTAAAAAATGTGAAATCTATTGACTATAAGGAAATAGTCACACGTCCCACCAATGAGGTATAAATCTATAAACACCTCAGTTTCTTTTGACATCTGTGGAATCTATATTCTGGGACCATTTCCTACAGGAATCGGTGGAGTACAATTTCTGATAGTGACTGTAGAATACTTCACTAGATGGGTTGAAGTAGAACCCATGTCTGTTATATCTTCATATATGGTACAACCTTTTGTGTGGAGGAATATTGTGTGCATATTTGGGGTACCTAGAGCTATCATTTCAGATAATGGGAGGCAATCTATAGGAGATCCATTCAAGACCTTTTTTGAAAGCTTAGGGATTGAACAAAGACTAACTTCAGTGGCTCATCCACAAGCAAATGGATTGACAAATGTCACAAATAGGGAAAAAAAAGGAAGGAAGGTCTGAAGAAAATATTGACAGAATTGGAAAAAGAGGTCGTAAGACCTTTTGGCTAGAAGAAATTCCAAGTATCCTTTGGGCATATAAAACTAAACCCAGAAAAGCTATTGGAGAGACTTATTTTAGCGTATGTCTTGGTTCATAAACCGTGCTCCCAATGGAAAATTTTATGAAGATCTCACGAATTGCCAAATATAATTTTAGTCTTGAACATGGGGGAGAGAAGAGGAGATCTTGATCTCCTTGAAGAAGCCAAAAGCAATGCTTTTGAGGCTGATATAAGGTATAAGAGCCAAATAACAACCTTTTTCAACAAGAAAGTGAAAGAGAGAAGATTTGCAGTAGGAGATATGGTTCTTAAAAGGTCAGAAGTGGGTAAGCAAGTTCAAATTGCTAGAGAGTTGGGAAGTTCTTGATATTGTCCAAGAAGTCTTTAGAGGAGAAAGTTCCAAGCTCGTAGACCTTCAACGTAGACAACTGGTGAGAGTTTGGAATGCTTGCCACATGTAATAGTTTTAAGCTTAACATTTTCCCTGTCTACATTTATTCCTTAAGATTTAAGTGTTCTTTTAAACCTAAGTAAGAGGTCAAGATATATTATTTTTCATTAGTGCAAGACTTCTACAAGATCTTTGTTGGGGACGTAGTTGGAGAGAAGAAGAAAAACACAAGACATGCATAAGAAAAGCTCAAAAGAGCATTCATTATTATATTGTGAAAGGAAGAGCATAATGAATGTACATAAAAAAACAGAAACAAAAAAGAAAAGAAAGAGAGCTTCTAAAGCATCCCTATACCTATTGTTCAGTCTCTCCTCCAGCAATTCCAACTAAGCCAACATCAGGGGTACATTTGAATCTTCAATATTTTTCTCCCCAATAACCTCTTTGTCTGGAACCTGGCTAGAGGAAATAAATCTATAACCATAACAGGAGCTTCTTCAGGGCTCAAAGATTATGACCTGCAAGGACGGCTAAAAAATTCCGGAGAACCTCATCAAAGGATAAATTATGAGGACAAAACTTGGATGGACCATGAAAGTTTATGTGAGATTAATGTCAATGAGGATCTGCTAGGAGCCCAGAGTTGATAGGAATAGGCTCAACCTCCACAGTAATTGTAACTACCTTGGTAGTTGGGGCTAATTCTCCAGTTGCAAAATGTTTGGTGACTACCACTTGTTTTGCAATATGAGTCTATTCAATAGTAGTGGTAGCAACGACCTCCAGCCCAGCACCCTCTTGCTTGTCTTGGTGCCAGGGGAGATAGGATTGAGCCAACTCCGAATGGTATCAGCCAATATGCATTCTTGGGTCAAGTTTTAGCCTAGGATTAAGCTCCTGGAGGCAATGGAAGCCCTCGACATACATAGAGAAAATGTCTGGTTGAAGAAGTCTTTCCATGTAACTCCTGAAGACTATGGAAGACAAGAGTTTCGAGTCTTAAAGTCTCAATCTTACCCAAATTGGGCCTTCAAGGCCTGGTTTTCTTCCTCCCAAACCTCATCCACAACCTTTATTTCCATTAGAGCTCTGGTCATGTATACAATACTAGATTCAAGGATCTCCTATTTCTTCTCCAAGACCTTAGCATAAGACATTATGTTTTTACCAGCATCGTTACTCTCAGGCAGTTGTTGGGAGATCATTTGGAGTTGTTTAGTACTCTTTTGGAATAGGTCACTGCTCTTTTGGAGCTCCCCTTGGCTCTTTTCAAGCTCCTTTATGGCATTAATGTAGGATTTTTTTAAACAAATGATTTCTTGGTCCTTTTTGTGGATGGTCTCTTGGAGGCTCTCAATCAGTTGGGTGAGATCCTGGTCCTTTTCTTGCTTGGAAAGATTTCTTAGCTGCTCTCCTATAAGGATGTGGCTCTGGACGGACAAAAGAAAGATGTGAAGAGTTAGAAAGTTACAAAAAACACATATTGATCGACTAAGCTATATATAAGGTCATGGGATACTTACAGAATAGTGAAGTGCTGCCAGGTGCTTACTAAGCTCCTCATCAGAAAATTTCTGGCTTATCTCCTATTCAAGAGAGGAGTGCATTCCAAAGGAAAGGTTTCAGCATGCGGCTATTGGGACAAGGAGTCAAATTTCTCCAGGGCCACATCAGGGACTTATCTCTGGAACTCCTGTGCGGTTTGAGTGTTGAGGACCTCCTTCTCCAACTTCTTGATGTTGACTGCTAGGTAGTCAATGGCACAACCTAGCAATTCAACCTCCTTTTGTTTCGACTGGCAGCCTTTGAAGGAGGTCATTAATGCCTTTTATGCAAAAGGAAGAGGAAGCACTAAGGTAATTGATGGTGACTGAGAAGCCACTATGACTTTGATGCTCGTTGGGAGTCGATTTGCTAATCTCGACTCTCTTTGATACCACCCTCCCCTTGGTGGCAACTTAAACTCTCTTGGAACGAATTTAGGGGTAGGGAGGTCTTGCAGCAATGGAGGATGTAGTAGCAGGTGCTACAAAGGGAGTGGCTGCAGCAACACCTGCACCTTTGCACTCAGAAAAGGTTGCTACTGGCTTTTTTGGGGCTCTAGTAGGGACACCGAAATTCTTCCACATTGCTGCAAGAAAACAAGTAAGAAAGTTCAGTTTCTCATCGACAACAAAAGCAGCACATAAAAAAGACAAGTGCAAAGGAGATAAAGATTCTACCCTTAGATGGGATTATGAGTTCTTTATTAGGGAGTTTGGTAAATTATGGATTCTCAAAACCTGCTCTGGTTAAGAAACGAGATGCCCAGACAAGTTCACTACAACCTACTTTGTAAGAATTCTTGGACTCTGCCAATCTTACAAAGAAATCTCTAGCCTCAGCTAGGTCTCTGCCTAGTATTGATAGTTGGTTGGAAAAACTTTTCTGTAGGTTCTAGTTAGGGTAATTCCAAGGTCGGCGAAGAGATTCTGGGAGCCTAGCATAGAGGTAAAATCTCTTCTATGGACCTATAAAAGATTCTAAATAGTTTGTGTCATTGAGCGAATTGGAGGTAGTCAAAACCAGACTTGTCTGGGGCAGATGATTCCCCAATCTTAAAGAAGCTCCTAAACAACTCTAGGCAAATATAAACCATATATATATGTGATAGGTCGCTATAAACATGGAAATCATCCTAATTGCTTTTATAACTAAGTGAGCAATTGGAATGCCCTGGATGTAGGGTATACCAAGAAAGAGTCAATAGAGAATAATATGCCATTCCCAGGCATAATTGGAACACTCATCACAATTGGGTACAACTAAGTCGTGCTCTCTCGACTCCATCTCCTCACGAATAGGCCTAACTCTCTCGAAAGAAATTTTTAGGCTTCAACCTCTGTGATGCTCAACATACTACCAGTCATCACCTCGACAAAGTTAATAGCAAGAGGGAGGTAAATTGTTTCATTATTAGAAGCAGCATTAAAAGATCTAGCAAGAGAAGACATATTTATAGTATAACAAAACAGGGAAAGAAACTCATCGATAGACATGTTGATGAACAGGAAAGGTAAAAAATGATTGTAGAAAGTTCACAGAATGGAGAAATAAAGTCCTAGAAATTCTCAGATTGTAGAAGAGTAGGAAGAGTTTTGGTAAAGTTTAAAAGCCTGAATTTCAAACTATTTATATTGACAGACTGATGGCTTTCGAGTTCCAAAAGGAAGTTACCAAAGTTGATAGGTTGCTAAAAAAGTATCTGTTAAACTAAAGGTGAGTCTTCTCAGGTGGTGTTGTTTCGGCTTTTAAGAGTCATCAACCTTCAAGGTTGCTGAGCCAAAAAGGGAGCTAGTGTTGGGCAAATGGGCATAACCTGAAAGACCCAATCAAAATACCCAATATCCAGATTCAAAAATCGGGAACCCGACCTGTTTACTAACAGGTCAAGACCTCCTAAGTCTATAAAAGAAAGTTAACGAGACTCAGCAAGAGTCCATCTTATGACCACGACCTATGAACTACTACCTACAATTTTTTAATTAGGGATAGCGACCTGTTGATCATGATCTGCAGGTCGTGACTCTTACTGAAGAACCAATGTAGCTAGAGAGCTTTTGAGAGCTCTTGGTTTATCATTTGAGGACCAGAATAAGGTCGTGGTCATCTCTCTACATAAACTTGTATGAATATAGCACTTTCTGAAAAGGAAACTTCATCAAATCAAGATAAATATTGGCGGGATACATTCTCACAATTAAAGCCAAATTAGTATACAGAGATCAGAGCTAGGCACATAAAGATAGAGAAAGAAAAACAGGCCAATTACATTAAAAAAGAAGAAAATTATATTCAAGAAAAAGATTTCATGGTTCCAGTCCTTGTCACAAGAAAATCCTTAAATGGTCCTACTCCTGAAGTTGGTACAAATCTACCCCCCTCAGATAGCTGAAGCAAACAACAGCATCCATCACCTCCTGAAGATTCCGGTGCAACCACTAGCAAAGGTAACTAGAAGTAGATCATAGGTAACAAAAATAAGAAGGCAACCTCTTATTTTCTCCCTTTATTTCCTATTTTTTCACATTGTTTTAATAAAGATTGGTTTTAGCTGCTTAGTTTGGAATAGTAGAGGTGTTGGAAATGACAATGCCTATAATAAAGTGCATTATCTTAGGAAAAAACACAAATTGAATATGCTTGTGTTTCTTGAACCTTTTGTCAATTTTATTGAGCATTTCTTTAAAAGAAGATTCATCTTTGTTGATGCCTTTTGCAATATGGGAAAATTTGGGTTTTCTTTGATTCCTATATCTTTGTGAATATCATTCATGATCATGATTAGTTTGTTCATTGTTCTGTTGATTCTCCTTTTTTGGATACACATGTTTTTTTCTCCTTTATTTATGCTAGTTGCTTCAGGTCTGGTAGAATGCATCTTTGGAATGAATTAACTTTTTTAAAGCCACTAATGAGCCTTGGCTCATTGAGGGTGATTTAAACATTATTCTTCATGACAATGGAAAAAAAAGGTGGAATACAGAATTAGTTCAATTCAAGAAATGATTTTGGTTGGTTCATCATAGTTGTGAACTCGAAGATGCAAGATTCTTTTGAACCATTTTCACTTGGTCTAATAACTCTGTGTAGGAAAGGTTGGATAGAACCCTTGTTAAACATCCTTGGTAGGACATTTTTCAACACACTTCCATCCAAATATTACCCAGATTACAATCTGATCACAACCCCCGTCTTATCCAAATTTCTAAGTCTCCAAACCCCCCTTTAGGTTCCTTAACACTTGGACCCTGCACCATGCTTTCCTATCTGATGTAGAGAAAGATTGGAATCTCCCCTCCAATCACCTTGGTATCTCTAAATTAACTGGAAAACTTCATAGGCATAAACAATTCCTTCATTTAAATCACCATACTTTTGGCAACATCTTTGATAATATTTCCAAGGCTAAAAATTCCCTTGCATTAGCAAAAGAAATCTTTGAATCTGATCCCTCTCCAACAAATTGTGCTAATCTCAATAGATGCAAAGCTTACCTTTACTCTAACCCTCAATATGGAGGAAGAAATTTGGAGATAAAAGGCTACCAATAATTGGGTGGAAAATGAAGAAAGAAACACTAAACTTTACCAAACAATGGTGAAGAGAAAAAAAGCACGAAAGAAAGTCTTTTAGATTCAGCATAATGATTGTGGAGTAAAACGACATTGCTACTTCTGCTTCTGATTACTTTTCTTCCCTATTATCCTCTACAAATGCTGAACCTAACTTGACTAAATTTGTACAAGATCTCATCAATTGGAAAGTTTCCATGGATAAAAGTTCAAGTATGTGTGCCCAGTCAATAATGGAAGAAGTTAAACAAATAGTCATGGGACTTAACCTAGACAGTGTAACTGGTCTAGATGGGTTTACAACTAAGTTTTCCCAATTTTGTTGGTCTTTCATTCAGTTTGAAGTTCATGAAGCTATCTTAGAATTTTTTCATAGTCCTACTATCCCTCGTGCTATGTCAGTCACCACATTAGTCCTTATCCCTAAAAATGATTGCCCTATTTCTTAGAAGGAATTTAGACCTTTTAGCCTCTACAATGTTACTCATAAAATATGTTCGACGCTACTTAATGATAGACTTGCATCTCTTCTCCATAGACTTATTTTTGATTCTCAAAGTAGTTTTACCTTCGAGAGAATTATCGGTGATAACATCCAAGAAATGACTCATCATTTGCATACTAGGGTTAGGGGGCAACATGATAGACTCAATTGGAACTCTTTTTTTTTAATGTTTAGGGCCTTTAGTTTTAATGAGCACTTCATCCTCTTTTGTTTCCAATCTAATTAGTAACTGTTGATTCTCTACATTGATTAATGGGTCCTCTTATGGCTTTTTCAAATCTACTTGTGGAATTAGGCTGGGAGAGCCGATCTCCCCTTCCCTTCTCATCCTGGTTTTGGAATATTTATCTAGAGGCTCAGATAATCTATTTGCTAAACATCCTTCCATGTATTTTGATGCTAAGGGGCTGATTCCTATTAGCCAGCTGGCATATGCTGATGATTGCATTATCTTTTCCGAAAGGGATAAAATCACTACTAACCATTTGATCATCTTTTTGAAGCACTATCAAGATGTCTCAGAACAGCTAATTAGTGCATCCAATAGCTGATTATTTGTAGCAAACATATTGCACCTTGTCGAGTGCAACATATTAAAGATGTTTCACATTTTAGCCAATCTCAGCTTCCCATTATCTATTTGGGTGCTCCCCTATTCAAAGGCAACAAGATCTCTGTTCTTTTTCAGCCCATCAACCCTAAAATTAGACATCATATTAATGGTTATTAGTTTAGACTCTTCACTATTGGTGGAAGGCTTACTTTGATCAAAAGTGTTCTTAACTTTGTCCCCTAAACCTCATTCAAGCTGTTAAGCCTCCTAAATCTGTCATTAAAAAAAATTCAGAGTATTCTTGCTAGGTTCTTTTGTTGCTTTCTTTTTGAGATAGCTAAGAAAACTCATTGGAAAAACTGGAGATTCATTTGCTTCCCTTGTAATGAAGAAGGACTTGGTGTTAGAGGTGTTCAAGAGAATGTCCAGTCCTTCTTTACAAACTTTTGTATAGATTCAAACTTCAACAGTCTCTATAGGCCAAATATTTGATGAGAAAATACACCAAAGGTATCCCCCGAGACTGGTCAATATACCTATTCATGCCTCTTCAGTCTGGAAACACATCAAGAAAATTGCTTCAGATGTGGATGACAATACTTTCTAGAAAGTTGGAAAAGGAGATGTCTTCTCAAGCAGAATCTCTCCATCATATTCTTTCGCAAAGCACCCTACATAGGCTGTTTGGCAACATTTTAGTGCCATCTTCCAGCTTCATCAGCTTGAAACATAAAATATCTCTATATTATTTATATTATTTTTGGGGACTTCCTCTACTTGTATTTGCCCTGGTCATATCAAACTTGTGATTTCCTTGCTTATTGGATGGCTCCTATGGACTACTCAAAATGACTATAAGCATAGGGGTATTCCTATCAGTCACATTTCAGTCATCAAGAAGGTTAAATCTCATATCTAGTTCATAGCCAAAGGCAAAGGCTTCAAATTCAAATTATGGAAAGGGGACTTTTATATTGTTAACTCTTGGAGAATTCCCTCCAATCATACAACCCTAAAACTTCCCTTCCTTGTTTTATGGAAAAAACCTCCTAAATCATGGGTTAAGTTCAACATAGATAGTTGTTCCAATGGTAATCTTGGTCCTATTGAGGGGAGGGGGGTTATCCTCAGAGATCATCTGGGAAATATTGTATTTGCCTTCCATCATTCCATTGGAATGGCTACCAACATTGAAGCTGAGCTCATAGCCTTTTCCAAAGGACTGCCATTTTCTTTGGATATTTGTTTTAATAATGTCGTCATTAAGGTAGATGTTGTTGGGATTTATGCCCAAAAAAGACTATCTTATTCTAAGATATTGTGTAAAAGTTATAATCTTTACACATATATTTATACATATTCGTATAACATGCAATAAGGTCCAACTTGATTTAAATAGGTGATTTGTGCGTTGGGATGTTTAGCATACTAAGGTACGGATCACCGAAAGTTAAATCATAAGGATTTTGTTCTTTGCTGGTTGATGAAATTGGGCATTCCATTAAACAAAGGTTATAACACATTAGTCTTCTTTAAATAGGGTGACTTACCTTTAGTCATTGGGTAGTGCTCCCAAACTTTATGTATTAGCACATTTTATATGTACGTAGAACAAGACCATTCAGTGATTGTTCTCTAAAGGCACTATCAAAGAAGAGAGAACCAATATCATTATTGCTACAGCGTGGACACTTCCCCATGACATGAGTATGGATTGATGGTCTAGCGAAGCTAGGTCCCAGTACTTTGATATGCTATAGGTGAGATCACATAGCGGAGATCAATAGCTTTGTATGTTAGGTACTTGGAAGTAATTAGTTAAGACCTATACAATAGGGTCTCTATGACATTTTATTTATGAGATAAGTTAATCACCCTCTTTGTTTGTTCTTAGTTGGATCACTAAACCCGAGACCTCAATAGTACAACTGTTGTTGTACTGAATATTCTTCTAATGAGTATTCTTTGTGATTCAATGGTAAAAGAACTAAATACCCAAGGATGGTAGATGTTATTGAGTAAGGTGATAGTACATACGACCTAGGCTCAATAGTGGGTGTTACATAGAAGGGCAAATGTGTCAATACACTTATAGGTCAAAAACTAATGGTTGATATTTATCTCAACAAGCCTTCTGTTTTTATAGCAATGTATCATGGAGCACATTATCTTCTTATAGTGATAATAGACGGAGCTTAGAATGACTAAGTATATTGCTAATATGTAGTAAGGGTATTTTGGTCATTTTGTAGAGCCATGAACATTGTATCTTAAGGTCCATAATCTAACCCTATTGTGCATGAATGATTTTATATCATTCTTAAGTTAGAGATTTTAGAAGGAATTAATTTTATTCTAGATAGCATTAATGATTGACAAAGGATTTTAATTAATCATTTAAATTAATTGTTTGGGTTATAAAATTAATTAGTTATTTTATTTAGTCTTATACTTAATTTGGACATAGGTTCATAAGATTAATTATTGCTGGGTTTAAATATAACAAAAGAGCAACTATTTATTTTTATTAGTCTTATTATTAATTTGGACTTAGGTATATGAGATTATTTATTGATGGGTTAAGAATAAATATAAATATTGGGATTTAATTAAATGGTTAGAATAATTATGTTGGGTCCATAATGCAATGAATAATTAATTATTCATTGGATTATGTACTCAACATAATTATAGGAATTTTATTTAATTAAAAGGATGAATGGGTTGTTGGACTCTTGGCCTATAGAGAAACTTTATTTTATTTTAGTTACTGTAGGATTATTTATATATCCTATAATAACTAGAACTCGACAATCATTCTCAGCCAAGAAATAGACTTATTTTTCTCTTTGCATAGATTCCAGTATGTCTATTTAGGCCTCCATTCCAGTTTCTCTCCTTTCTTCTCTTTATTTTTCTATTCACTTAGATAGATAGGGAATAGATTAGAAGATCTTAAGCTAAGTAGATCCAGACGTCCAATTCAATTCTGTAGAAAAAGATCTTGAGCATCATTCCACAAAAATCAAAATAAGGTATGTATCATTCTCAACCTTTTTTTGTGATAAATTTTTTTAAAAATCCTGGGACTCAAGATCTCGTTTCCTCATGGGTTGGGGATCTAGTTCCTTGCAGATGCCACTGTGGTTATTTTTCTCATTAGATCTAAAACCTGCAATTGGAAATTAGTTCATCCAGAGAATTCAACAGCTTTTGACATCTTTCAATTAGTCCATTTCCCAAAATTTCAGACAAGGTAACTCTGTGGCTGATTCTTTGACTAATGAAGCTTGTGTCTTGCAACAACAAAGACTACTCTTCCCTGAAGATTGTATCCCTTCAGTGCTTGCTAATGCACTACTCTTCCCTGAAGATTGTATCCCTTCAGTGCTTGCTAATGCAGAATGGATGCACATAATTTCCCAAATTTTAGATTCCCCCCCAATGATGATGCATTACAGTTATCAAGAAGTCCTTGCATTAATTGTTCCTTGTCAATTCGCAGCTTCTACTTCGAGACTTGTCCCCCTCATGAAATGGAATTCTACTTCAAGTTTCTTCATTTATTTTTGGAAATATATTTTTTGGAGACTGACTTTTCCTTGTCTTTTGCAAATTATGGCACAGGACTGGAGTAAGTAAAAGCAATTCACAGACAACATACTCTATGATTGCAGGATTAACACTCCTTACTCATACTTTGTTTTATCTGTTGATATATGTTCTGCAAAAGCTGACTAGTTTTTTCTATTCACAGAAACTGGTATCACTTTTGCCATTCTGCTACCGGGCTAGAGGTGTACATCATTCAAATTTGTAGCCTGGAGATTAGGATTTTTCACTGTTGAATATCTTTTACTAATGTCCTATTATTCTCACAGTTTTCTAGTATTTTTTGATGGCTTCTGTGTCCATATAGCTCATACTGCTCTAAGTATGTGCTACTCTCAATGGCCCTTTTTTCTGAATACTTAGATGCAAATTATTCAATGCTAAACTTATCCTTTTACCTGAGATTGAGTACCTCATTTCAAGAGGTAAGAAAAGAATGGCTGTCAAAAAAAGAGTGATTTCTTTTGGTAACCTTTACCTCCTTTATTTTGTTAAGACAGCACCAAGTGAGATCATCTTCATTGATTTCAATTCTTTCTACCTCTCTATCCCTTTTCTTTGAGAGTTGGCTCCAGAAAGCGAAGGTGTGTTCATAAAAAAAATGTTTGACTGCTGCCTGTGTCTTCATGATCATGACCGGAACTTGAACTTATTCAATCTGGTTTTTCAAATCTTATGCCTAGATTTTCATATTCTGTAATATTTTTGCATCTTAGAACCTTATGTGTTTTCTCCCTTTTGGAATGAATATAAGCATGTTCAAGTAGATATTTTCAATGCTGATCCTTGGTAGTTTTCAAGAACTCAGTGCTTTCTTTACTTGATTCACTTGGCTATGGTACCCATATTACTTGCTGAAATCACTCACCCTTTGAAATTATTCATTTTCTATTTAAGAGGTAAAAGAATAGTGGCTGTCAAAATTAGAGTGATCAATTTTGCTAACCCTTGCCTCCTAATTTTTCTAAAGACAGCATCCGGGGAGATTTGCATTTTATAACATGACATTTGTTTCTTTTCCTTTCACATACTTTTCTTGGAGAGTTGGCCCCAGAACAGTGAGGTTAATTTTCTGCCATAATTTGATTACTTGGAGATCTTCGTACCGGTCATGTCCTTTCGCTGAAATGGTCCTTTTCTTTGCTTGGACTCAATTTGATTTAATTTGGCCTTTGAAGAATTTCCCACTATGCCACATGTGCTGTGTTCTAGGATTTTCCGTTCGGACAACATTGATTATAAACTGCTTCTTGGATATGGAATGTCACTGTTCTTCTTGGTTTGAAGTAATTTACTGGTGGACTTGGAGGTTTATCTGGTTTACATGTTCTGGTATTCTTCAAGCTCGATGGTTCAATTTTGTGCTACATAGTTACAACCTGTTAATTTCGAGGGACCTCATAGGAAAAAAATATGGTTTTATATGGTTTGGCTTGCTACATTTCTTGATCATTGATTAGGGTAAGTTTTGGCAAGTTACCAAAATTTCACATCTATTTCTGTGTAAATATTTGGGATGTTGCTGTTTAGACTGGACTGCATATTTATATTGGAGGATGTAAGATTTCTGTTTCCCTTTTTGCTCTGGGAATCTTCTGAAATATACAGTGTTGCTACTTGGAATAGGGATTTACTTAAATTCTGGTAGATTGGTGGTAATTTCGAGGGATTGTATTTCTCTCAGCTTGAAGCATTGAAACTGCCTCATGTTTTGCAAATTCTCAAAACTGATTTGGACTTGGTGGCACTTTATTTTCAGTAGATATAACTACCATTTTTTGCTTTGGGTCGTGTGGCTGAGGAAGATCTTGGCCTGATTTTTGTACATCTCCATAGCTTCAATTGACAGTTGGATTTGGGAAATTTCTTTTGATTGCCATATTTTAGGCGGCAAAGAAGGAATGCTTCTGTTTTTCGGGCTTCTCTACTCATGAACAAGCTGTCATCATTATAGGGGGGGTTTACAAATGAATGCATGGCATTCAAGTTACCCCTTATTTTGGTTGATATATTTTCTTGTAAAACAATCCAACCTCCTTTGTTTTTAAAGTTAGGATTCTAGCTTTATTCATATATGTAAATCCTAATAATTTTGTGCCTTTAAAAGGCTATCTTGTAATTTATTCTTAAGTAATGCAAATTGGTGGGAAAAAAAAAAAACTCAAATAAAGTAACTACACCTAAACAAGCTAAACAAGGGTGGTTCACTCTCCTTTTACACTCATTGATCACGGTCAATTGGACAATCTGAACTACAGTTCAATTCAGGTCTATTCTCTCAGGAATTAAGGATTGACTATGGCATCACAATAATCCTCAGGGTTACAGTCCATTTCGGTGATCATTCATACTTTCCAGTTGTTCTTGTAGATGTTGTATATGACGGCCCAACCCTTTTTGGATATGAACTAACCCAATATAAACCTTTGAAACTCGTGGGTTAGGTAATTGAAGTTCAGGTCCACAGCCCACTAGGGTAAAATTTAGAATAAATTAGTAATGACCCTATTTTTTTTTTTTTTGGTCAGAAAGACATTGGTGTCTTATTTTCTTGTAAATAACAGCGGCAACATTCCAAAGGGAATCGCAAAACAAAAAAGTTACCTGAACGAAATTAAATGGGAAAGTTATGCAACAAAATCCTACGAATATTTATATATATGGACTATTAGGAATTATTTAGGAACTCCAAGACCATAGGAATATTAATTCTCGTAGGTACCAGCAATGGTGATCAATTATCTGATTTAGTCAGTTAACGTTCGTACTAAGAGGTGAGTAATTGGAATCTTCTTCAATTTGATCTGCATCAAATAAATAAATAAATGAATAAATCTGGTTTAAATAAATTGTTTGATAAAATCACCATTTTAGTCCATGTTCTTTTATACTTTGTCATGTAAGTCCTTTTTCATTTTTTTTTTAGATTTTTAAGTCCCCTATAATTTTTATTTAAACCAATTAAATCCCTAACTTTTTATTGTGACATTTAAAATCCTTAATCAATTTTCCTTTGAAAAGATAGGTTCTCGATTTTTTTACGAGTGTCTAACAAAATCCTTCTTGCCTGAAAAAATAAATTTTCAGACTAATGATTCAGCAGACATTCCTTTTATCAAATATATTGGGGACAGAGATGCCATTTCACTATTCCTTCATTTCTTCTTCTTCTTCTTTTTTCAAGGATAAAAATAAAAACAAAGGCATGATAAAGAAAAATCCTTAAAAGTGCAAAAGCGCCAAATTAGCATAATAGCATCTTTGAATTAAGGTTTTGACTCAATTTTTTACACTCATCTTGATCGCATAGAAAATCATGCTCTTCATCGAATTCGTAAACTCGTTTGATAAAATGAGTAGAAAGATAATACTATGGAGTCGGATTCTAAGGAGGAGCACTTCAAATGTGAGTAACGACGAGAAACAAATCTCGTAGTAAGATTCAGATTCGTCCATGAAATCTAAATCATTGTTGCTTGTCCACAATAGCAAGTTGCATATGTTTCGGTATTTACACACCCTCTTGCTCCGAATAAAATGACCATTTGCATTAGATTGAGAACTACCATTATTATCTTCTTGACTTGCCCATAAGCCTTACATTCTTACTCTTCAATTTGGTGCTCAACCCACAAATTAATTGCTATTGTGCAATGTAAGGTTTTCTCAAATCACTACTTGCTTTTCATCTTCAGAATTTTTTTTTTTTTTTGTTTTAAAGAAAGGAAGGAATAGTGAAATGATCTACACCCAATATATTTGACAAAAGAAATATCTGGTAAATCATTTGGTTTGAAAATTTATTTTTTCAAGCAAGAAGAACTTTGTTAGACATCTATAAAAAGATCGAAGATATAGCTTTCCAATGAAAAAATGATTAAGGATTTTAAATGTCACAATAAAATGTTAGGGATTTAATTGGTTTAAATGAAAAAAGATATGAGACTTAAAAATCTAAAAAAAAATGAAAAATCTTGTATGACTAAATTGTAAAAGAAAAGGGAATAAAATGATGATTTACTCTAAATTGTTTGATGAAAGTTCATTTTTGTGAAAATCAATGTATTTTCTTTATTTGTTTTTTTATAATGGAGATGTTAATATATATATATATATATATATTTATATATGGTGATATGTTTCGGTTGTGTGCTATGGTTTTTGTGAAGAAGAATTGAATAAGGAAACAATCACATTTAATGCTTGTCTCGATTTTCATGCAAAGAAGGAAAAGAAAGAAGAAACTGATGTCTCCATTTTCCACGCAGGAAAAAAAAAAGGAAAAAGCCTTTTGGTCAAAATGTACGTTATTAAAATGATTAAATATGGGTATTTTAGATATTTTGGTGGGATAAAAAGATTAAAAAGGAGCAAAATTTTTATTGAAACCAATTTACTATAAAGGACATTTATGACATTGTAACTAATTTTTGTTAAATTTTAGTCAAAAAATTTTGACCAAATAGTACTACCAAAAAAAAAATTTCTCTTTTCAATTTACGTGCATAAGAAAAGAACGAAAGCAATATGTTTCTCCATAAATTCCGTGCAACTACAGAAATTTTGATTACTTGAATTCAATTTGATATTACTTACGTCCTCACATTGCTTTTTCACACATCTTAAAAAAGTTAGTTAGTATAATTAATTTTAAAGGTAATTTTACTTTTATATCCTGTATTTAATTTATTGAAATTGAAAGTAATAGATATGGAGAGATAATTAATGATGGTAATTTAATCTTTTAACTTATAACCATCCCTCCTCAAAAAAAGAAACTGCATTATAATTTGGGATTAAAGAAAAAGAAAACGTAAGCTATCTTTATGGGACGGAGGTAGTACTATGTATTTTAATTGATTTTTGTTATATATATTTTAAAGAATAAAAGATGTTAAGTTTAAGTTGAGATTTTATAAATTGGGTAACATTTTTTTTTAATAATTTTAATTAATTGAAAATGCTTTGATTTTGTCTCAAAATTATATATATTTACCTATTGGTGGAACGTGTTCTACTTTTATTAGTTTTGGTCAAATATCCTTTCATGCATTTTATTAGGTGTCAAGGAAAATCTATTTTGCTTTTAAGGGGGACAGCTCTTTTGATGAATAAATGGAAATCTTACCTTGTCAATTTTTGGCAATGTAATTTTGACCTATGTTTTCACTTTAGAGAAACAGTTAGGACTGAATTCAATATTAGATGAACATGTCCGTAGTTATCTTAAGTCATAAATTATTAGTCAGTGACTTGGATATATTGTTTGAAATTTAGATTGTTTTCATCTGTTTGATGGTTAGTTATCAAATTTATTTTGTTGGTAAGAATGCATTAAAAAAATAAATAAATAAAGTTCTTTTGGATGTTAGAGAAATTTGAGGATTATTCCTTTTGTTCATCGGGTTTTTAGCTCACTCTTTACTCACTCTTGCAGATTCAGAAGTTTCAGGAAGTGAGAGTGATAAAATTTCCGACTACTACTAGAAAATCGAAAGCTCCTATTGTTTTAAGTTGTTTAGATAAACTCTTATTTTGGAGAATTTTAAATTTAAGTTGAATTGTTTTTACTATTTTGAGATTATTGAACTTTAGGGAAAAAAAATTTTAAAAAAGTATTTTTATAATGGTTGTTGTTTTACTCTTCATTTCAGGTTTAGGGCTTGGAAAAATACTTTACAGTTCTGTTGTGTTTCATCTCAATTTCAAGGTGTGACGCTGTAACATTGGGGTGATGCAGAGTCCAGATTGAACTCCATCAGCCACAATTAACTAAATATTTTCTGTCAAGACCTCTGATCTTCCATTTTCTGCCCACCATTAAATAATCCTGCCAATGCGATCCCTACTGAGATTAACCAGCACCCTCAAACTTCAAATTAACCCATTAATAATTTATACATTTAATCCCTTTCTAGGTTGATCGATTGACTTTGACTTTTTTCATTAATTCTTGTAGAATGGCTGCCAGAAACATTTCTTAATTATTAATTACTGCCACAACAGCGATATATACCCCTTCGTTGTTGACTACGTACTTACCTTTTTAGGCTTGGAGACTTTGATACCCGTTTAGTGATTTCTTGGCATTCTTGCTAGGACTGTCACGGTTCCTGGTTGGAGTATGTTTGATCAAGCATTCAAGGAATATTTAGCCATAAAATAATAAATACGGAGGTTTGTCAAATTCACGCGTGTACACACACATATTGGTTTAAATTAGAGATGTTTAGATCGAGTTTGTACACTATTCCATTTAGAGTTAGATTCACTTTGTAAAAGTTTAAAGTCATGTAAATCGACTTATCAATATTAAAATTTATAAAAAGAATCTTAAGTAAGATTAAGTCAAACACACGAGCAATGTTAAGTAGACTTTACCTTTGAATCAATCGATTATAAGTTAAATGTTACAAGTCTCATTTCTCAACTATTAAACTTATCCCTTAGAGTCATATATGAATTAATATGGAGGCCAAAAAGCTAGGCATATACAAGAGGGAAGATGCCATTGTTTGTAACGCACAATTAAGTCATGCAAATTGGAAATGAGGACAAGTACTAAGAAAGCGATCTTGGTAGACCATAGTTGGTGAAAGAGATACAAGGAACAATTCTAACCTTTCTCTTCCGGGGCATGACAATGACACCCTACCTGTGCAATACTTATAATATTCTGCAACAAATAAATTGGCTAGTTTCGTCGCTCTCTCCTCATTAATTTGGGTGGGTTTGGTTGTCTTAGAACCATGGACGACACCGATGGTGACCCCCAAAAGAAATCCCAATAGTTAAAAAACAACAGGAAAACCAGACCGGTGACATTTTAGGATAAGGAAAATTTTCGGTTCGTCTTTCTCAACTAGCTCTCTCTCTCTCTCGTTCATGTCGGCTATTTCAATCTGCCTACTCATTTTGATGGATACTTGTGTGTATAAAATTTTGTTGTGAAAGTAAACTTACAGGGGTACCACCAGTGCACATAATTACGCTACTCTCCGTCTAATGACTAAGACAGCCTGCACCACATCTCAGAGGTTTTCTTATTCTTCTTTAGTTCAATATAAGATATCCCACATTATTGATCTTAAAATACATGGAAATGCTATTATAGCATTACTGTCACCTCCTGCGCCTCGGCCTGAAATGCGATTTTGGGTCTCACGTTACCTAAGGCCAACTATTTTACAATAATTCTTGTTATGTCACATGATGTATAGTTAAAATTGACAATGGATACTTTGATTCATTCTTATCAATACATATATCACAATTATCCCTTTATACCACCACTTAAAAAAATCTCTAGTTAAGATCCCAAACGAAGACAAGGTGGCGCTAGATATTCTCCCAGTTTGTTCCGAGTCATCATTTGCTGATCCGGGAACATAAATTTTATACGAATACATTTGTCCAAAGTAAGCATCCTAAGTGTCCTTTGCATTGCATCACTCACCGTATAAACAATTACGTTGAAGAGTAGGACGTTTCTTTCAGTTATTGATCGGCGCGCAAATCAAACAAGCATATATATATATATATTAATATATATATATATATATAATAACTATTACTATTATTCATCAATGATGAGGAGGCATATCCCAGGAATCTTGGCTTGCTTGCTGGCTGTTCATTCATGCATGCCACGGGACTATTAGAGAGGTTTCGGTTTCATGTACATGTGAAATTAATCAATCAGCAGCATAGTTACTACCATGGAAACATGATACGTACAAATATATTCCCAAGAATTCTACTCCTAAACTAAATGACTCTTCTGCAAACCAAAGAGACACACAAGCTCTGTAATCTAGTATTATTATTATTATACTACCGGGGTTACATCCTCAAACATAGCACCAAATTAGAGATTAAGTAAACGACATCTTTGAAATCTTCTGTTTGCTTTCAGTTGGATTGTCTGTGAAGTGATTTCTTTTCTTCTTAATTTTGAAAACCGGTATCCGAAGATGGTTTCGTCCTTAACATTTTTCTCCGGAACAAAATTACCTTGATTCATTACAAGCCCATGAAGAAAATATTCTATGGTAATTATATTTTTCTTGCAGAGCATCAATAAAAGCGAGCGGTAACTCATGAAATTACATAACATATACTCTGAACCCGTGAAGGAAGGACCATTTAGTCACATTTTGGTTTTCTTTTGTGTCTTTTTGCTTTGTAAAGAAAGATTCATGCATTTAAAGATTAGGTGAACAGTTACATATGAGCAAAAATTTTGGATTCGAGGAATGGAGCCGTGCCTCCGTATCTGCTATTGGGCGGTATCATTTTGTTCACGTCACTCCAATTTGCTTTTCTATTTTGTCTAACTTGCCTAATTCCACTTCTTCGTGAGCCTTGAGGAATAAATAATACCAGAATTGGGTCCAGGATCTACATCGATCAATTTGAAAGGTACTTATGATCCATCAACTTTACACTAAGTGCTACGAATGCTCACAATGACTCTGTTCAACTTCATGCTGGGGTTCTTTATGATTGCGTATGCTTTGGAGTCTTGTGCTAGCAACAAGCATTTCCCAGTATCAAAATGCTCCAATCGATTTGAGCCAGTCATCAACGTTGGATAAGAAGCTCTAACGAACAAGACTAAACCGGTAGCAAAAACCTTGTTGAACCTCACATGTATTGTGTGAGAGCTTCCGTGAATGACAAACGTTTCGTACGGCAACCCATTTCTTCCTTGGTGAAAGTTAAAATGAAGTCTGGACCATTTGAACTAAAAGGAGAGAACCTTAACGGGAAACCATCGAGCTCCCTACTCGTAAGTCCACTTTCGCACAAAGCGATAGAAACATTTAGCAACACGTCACGATGCCATGGAGCAATTCTAACAGTAAATTACTGAATTTTCATAAATCAGGAACAGAAATGAAGTGCACCAAACTCAGCGAATTAAAGCTAGAGAAATCAATATTATCTTTATGGTCTTTAGTTGGTTGAACATCACTTCCAAAACAATAATAAGCGAAATTACAGTCATTATTTTTATCATCATACTGGGCAGTAAAGAGGAGAAAAGGAAAAAAAATCCAAGTAAAAATTGCTTATAAAATCTGAGCTAGATAAGAATCCTTGACCTATTCTTTTTTAGTAGACTGTCGGAGAGCATACGCTAACCCCAATATCAGCAGGGGTAGTAGGAATTGTGCCATCTTGATCAATTTTCCAGATGTCTGGTTTACTGTAGGAGATGCTGCTGCTGGAGCTGGAGTTGGTTTATTCCCTTCAGCAGGAATGGTGGAGCTATCAAGCTCACCAATACAGAATTTTTCCATTAAATCCTTTGCATCATCACTGTGGCCCACGTCTTCAAAATCATCTGTGGCATCTTTTCCTGCAGAAATTCGATAATTGTTGGTGAGCATGAGAAATATTACTGGAAAGTGTTGAACAAAGATGTCAAAACTACTTTCACCTGTTGCTGTTAGTAGGACATCATCACCGCCAGGATGATCATCCAGATATGACGACACATCATAAACCTGATGCAGAAAACGAAAAAAAAAAAAAAATTCAAACATTAGACAGTTGGAGCCATACGAACTCTCCCCTATTTCAAAATGTATCTCATTTCTTTTTTCCAATGCACTAAGATAACTTCAGACCATTAGCCCTGGTTAATCATTGATTTCTACCCAGGGGAAATAATAACTCATTTAAGTGTAAAGCTAACAAAATTATGGTCACGCATTTTGAAACAGAGAAGTACCCTTGAAGAAATGACTTGAAAACTGTTCTTGTGTAATCAGTAAATCATGTTTGACAAGCAGAAAAAGGAAGAAGAGGTAGCAATTAGTGATAATCAAAATAAGCAAACGTCCAACAGATGCAATGGTTCATTCAGAGCATGAACTAATAAGCTTTGTGAAGAACTGTTACTCTGATGGTGTTAATCAGAGAAGTTCAGAAGAAATGACGCATTTCTAGAGAAAATTAAATGAAAGCAATCAAATTCAGTACTGTGAAATCTTTTCTGCCTTCACAGAGGTAAATTTAAGTAAACGGATTTTGATGGAGGTGGCACTGCAATAGTCATAAAAAATATTTGTGACACCAGATGAGCCTGCCAACTTTAAACATCATAATTCATTATGTGATATCCAACTTTAGGATGGAGCTACTTCTAGTGGTCATGGGTTAGGACAGCAACCATGTTCCAGAGTGTAGTTTCTTCGGAAGTCTGCAAGCTCAAACCATGGGACAGAATAACAATAGTTCGATTTCATTTGTCTCCCTTGTAAATATATGCTTTTGCCAATTCAAAACTGACCATGATGAGTACACCATCTGTTATTTTCTTCTCCCCTAAATAATGCAATATTATTTCTTGAACCATTTAAGAAAATACCACCATGAAATCACTACATGGATCGTTATACGAGCGTCATGATTGTTTTTTCATTATTTTCATTGTGATAATTATGTCTAGTCTTTTGACTTGAGATCATTAGAGATTCTTATATAAAAGATTGCACACTTTTATATCGTCAAACTTCACTCGTACTTGAATAGACAATAAAGGCATGCATTGAATATATCATGATTTATGTGGTAGAATGTTGAATGATCAAGATAGGATTTGTCCCTCATATATCAACATAGAGATCTATGGCAAATGAGACTATGAAACGCATGACCATGATTGAATAAGTAGAGATGAGATATTTATCTTATTTGATTTAGTTAGTCTACTCGGAGCCGAGAATTGAGAGATTGAACTTTACGAGCATGACATGTTCCATGACTCGTGTTCAACTATGAATTCCTGGATAAAGAGATTAAGACATGTGCTTATCACATAAGGTTTTGTCTTGCCACTAACATTCAGATTGCAATGTTGTATGGCCAGACACCGCTCATTGTAACTATATATGACATTAAATGTTGTTTATATCGTATGCCAATTTTATGAGGACCTGTTAGGTCATACATCTAGAACTTATCGCTTAACGGGCAATACTAAACGTAATTAGCTAAACTTGTTTAGGCTAATTTACAAATAGGTATAAAACCAAAAATGTAATTTAGTGTTAATTATGTGTTAAATTCATTGAAAATGGACAAATTCAATTTTTGTATCTCTCTTATAAGCGACTCGTTTTGAGTTCAAATGGAATTGGTTTATCCAGAAGACTTCTGATCACAGTCTTCTAGGGCTTTTGATAATGATGCCTCCTTTTTCTGTTTTTCTCTTTGGTCAGAGAGTCTAAGAAAAAGAACGGAATAGTTTTTTCTCTTTGTTAGTGTGACGATCCAAGGGTGAAGGTTCATGTGAGCGAATAGAGGCAGTAGTCTGAGATTCCTACGGGTGATTGCAAAATCAACAGCTCAAGAATTCCAAAATCATAAAAAAAGGTAATATTTGTACCCTCTCTAAACTCTCTCCGATCGATACCTGAAAGGTACTCTGTTTGCGGCCTTCATAAATTCATATCCTGTTTATTCTAGGATAAGTTCCATTCAATTTACTTAAGGGATTGAATTTTGAAAAATAAATTAATCTTAGCGGATATCAATGGTTCAAAGTTATTCTTAGGCATTACATGGAAGTTAAGAACGATTAGACCATGTGCCAAAAAGAATGGTCCTTGTATGCACATGCAAGGTTTGAGAAAGATATTTCTTAATAATAAGGATAATAAGTCCAATCCACTATCAATCCAAATGGCATGTCCTATTTTTATTTTCCTAAATCTCAAAAAAGCAACTCCGAATACAGTGAAATGAAATGTTCTAGTAGGCATTCGTAAAACTTATCAAGGTGTTTATGGTAAGAGCCCTTAAGAGATGGTGATACTTATGACCAACCGGGTAAAGAGCCAAAATCCTCCTTTTATGTGTGAGCAGCTCTATTCTTGGGTAGGCGGAATAACACCATGAAGAATATGGATTTAAAGTTCACTAAAAAAAAGGCATATACAATGAATAATGGAGGATGCAAATAGACCAGAGCAATCCAAGGAGATGAAAAAGTGCCTTTGGAAGAAATAAAGAAGGCAGTAATCTTCTGCATTATGAAGAAGAACCTATTATAAATTTAAATCCGGATGGAAAAAGAAAATTAGCTGTCAATTCATTTTTAACATGATTGCAAAAGATAAGTTTCTCTGTCCCGAAGGGTGGAGAAGAATGTGGAACACAAAACTTGGAATTAGAAGACCTGGACAATCTGGTGTCACAATGACTCGACAGGGTACTTTAGGGCCCAACTTAAAAATATCTGAAATTTTGCTTGTCTCTATGGCCACTTTTTTCATCTCATTCTCTGGCTGAACAAAAGTTCGACAATAGAATCAACTACTTCCACACCAATGATTTCAATAGACACTGCCCATGTGTATAACCACAATGGCTTATCTGAACGATTACGAGTCTAGCTCCAAAAGCGGGAAACAAGGAGATATTCAATTCACAATTAGTTGTCCAGATTAATCTCATTGGAATGTCAGAACTGGTTGGTTCCCCAACCCCCACACCCTTTTCCTTTTTACATGTCATTGGAAAGAAAATTTTTTATCAAACCTTGAATCCAAATTCAAGAGAGAGGTGTTTTCAAAAAACTAAGCTGTCACCTACCAAAAAGAAAGTTGGGCAGGAGGGAAGAGTAGAAAATTAGTTGCAATAGATCAAAATGAATGGAATAGAGGAGGTCATGAAGCATTTGGGTGACAAAGAGACTGATCTAAGTTTCAAAAGAATCAATTTAGATCGTAGCCACATGATCCTCTTACTACAATTATCCATCCTCAAAGCAGTAACTGCATTTTGAATTATTAACCCTCAGACATCCAAATGGATCTCGAAAGTCACACCTTCATTGAGACAGAAGAACAAGCCTTAAAAGGCATGAAGGACAAAGGCTCTCTTTCCCTGTATTTCAGAACTACTATTCTTTCATCAACTTTGGATAATCAAAAGAAGAACTTCTGATTCATAATTGACATCAATTCTAAAGATGAGAAGTTATTAAATTCACGCTGGATTTCATATCACAGAAAAACTACTCTTATGGAATCAAATCTTGGAGAAGCGTGTATTCCACAGTACATATATCCAAATTAAAAGATTCTCTACCTAAAAGAGGGAAAACTAACCTTCCCAGAAATTATAAGCCAGCAATCTCCTTTCTTGTCGTGCTCTGCCACCTCCTCAAAGGTATGGACCTTGGTAGCTGAAGCCATCCCTCTCTACTACTCCTGACCTTTATTAGACCCTGCAAACAAAATCAAAATCAGGCAAAAAATCCAGTTAGTTTCGAGTTACAATCACCTGTAAAAAAAGGCAAAATATCAAAATCGAGAACCCATAAAGAAGAAAAATCTAACGAGAGGGGAGATGTCGAAATGGAGATGGAGAACCTTGGGAGAGCGCCGATGCTATCGCCCTGGATCTAATTTTCCTGGCTCCTCGGTGTCTTTAAGTGGTCAATGATACTTTTGTAAGGGTGCGTTTGTGTCGACCGTTTTTAATTACTATTTGAATTTCTTATTTTCTATTCAAAAAGATTAGAGGAAAAAATTTCATTTAAAAAAATTAAAAGAAAAAATATTAATTTAAATAATATAAATATATTGAATTCTAATTTAAACATATATCTAATATAATAAATGAATTAATAAAATTGGAGTCTAAAGACACCGTAAGTCTCTTTGGAACAGCAATTCTTTTTTATAATAATAATATTTTTATACACTTGCTGTCACATACCTGTAGTTTTAGTTCCTACAAAGAAGAAAAAAAATATTCTATATATTGTTAAAAGAAAGTTAATTAATGAGAAGGGGTGGAATTAAGGAGAAAGCATTGGCAGGTTTGGATCTAACAGAAGCTAATATGTTCTCTTGCCCACTAATTTCTCTCCCAAATTTTTCTTTTTTCGTCTTTTTTTAGGCAAAGGAAAGACATTTTGGACAAAGAATAATGAAAAATCCTTTGTACATATAAATTTGATATCTTATTAAATTATTTCCATGATTAAGAGAAATAAAAAAATATATTTCTACCAAAATTAAATATTTTTATTTTTATTTTTAATTATCAAAAATAAAATAATTACCTTTAAAAATGAGAAATATTTTTAAATTGAAATTCAATTAAAAAATGTAACCTCATAATAATTTATTAGTTAAATTTATAATAATATTCTAAAAAAATTGGAAAAATAAATTTTTTTTTGAATTTTAAGAATTATTAGTTTATATGGTTAGGTTTTTTTTTTTCTCAATTATAGTTTTATGTTTAATTTTATTATTTTTTCACTCTAATACAACAACTGCTAGTGACTTTGTACACATCAAGTATGTATTGCTCTACTGTATAATAATATTATTATTATTGGGAAAATTTGACATGCACCACATTAATGTGTAAGGACCTAAAACTCCTAGATCGGTTACTTTACCGTCAATTAAATTAGAAATTAAATGATTTATTTGGCTGAAGGCAAAACCCAAAAAGTGCGTGTACATTTCCAAAACTTTTCTTGCATAATGGAGCTTAATTAACTTGAACTACAAAATCACATTCCATATATAAATCAATTCCAAATAAAAATTCATCAGAAAATATTTTGATATAGATTTTGGTTCATATTTTACACATCAAAATGCTAACTTTTAAAAATCGGACTGGATATCGAATCGAAAAAGTTAGCGCTTCACGGTTCAATGATTTAACTATAAATTGAACTGCAACTGAAACATAACTAAACCGATAATATTATAATAAAAATATCTTATAGATAAATGCTTTTTATTAATAATTTAAAATTTAATAATTTCGTAATACAATAATATTCAAATCAAATTTATAGTTATCATATTTACCTTTTTTGTGATTAATAAAAAAAATTTTTATTTTTATAGTGATTTTAATATGATAATTTTTAGTGTAAATAAAAATGATGATTATAAGATATTTTATTTATTAATTAATATTTAATAATGTCATATCTTTTTGAGTAATTTTTTTCATTTTATAATAACTAAATGAGTAAATTTATAATTTGATTGAAAAATGATTTGATATTAAAATACATATATTTTTATTGAAATTTGGACTAATTTGACTCCAATTTATGTTTGAAAAATCTGT
>JAWZTD010000123.1:678972-701036 GCA_035221335.1 Echites panduratus | reverse complement strand
GCTGCTATGATCTACTCAGCATGGATTCTGAACACAGTAAAAGAAAAGATGAGGAAATGAAATCAAATAACTGAAGGTTTACTTTATATAGTAAAAAAAAAATTAAGGGTAATAATATCAAGTTATATAAAATTATAATTTATTTAGAAAATGATACATTTAATTTCGAATAAGAAAGAGAATTGCAATTTAAAGAATGGTTGCTGATAAAGTCTTATCTTCCGATAAGACATATCCGAAAATGGACTCCAATGAGTCGTCAAATTCATGATTTGAAGGAAGACTATTAAAACACAGTGAAGTCACCAAAGTTATTGTTCCTACTTAAAATTCTTCAAAGTTTAGCTTATCTATATGGGTCTTCTAGAAATGAACAATGTTTTCCTGTCCATCATTTTTTTCCTAGGAGCATATGTCATTATATACAAGAAAACTAAGTAACTAATTCGTCAAGCCTTTGCTAACTTTATTGCAAATAGGAATACTTTCGGGTGAAAAGTCTCGACCTTAAGACGACATTACGAAATAGGTGAGGTGTTATTAAGATTCTTGAGAAGAAAAATATAGAGAAAAGTGAGTGTAAAAAATAAAAAAATAAAAAAAGTAACTGGTTTAATTTGCGTAAGTTTAATATCTTGAATGAAAAAAAAAAATGTAGTACTACAAATCAATTAAGGGACAACATATGGGTGGATTGGAAGACATGTAAGTGATTATTGGTTGGAAGAAGATAAAGGGGCGGGCCGGAGAGAAATGGAGTACGGGATTTCATCAGCTGGTTGCTGGCGGGCTTTAGTGGATGAGCAGGTTTGCTTTGCTTTTGATTCTCTCATTGAAATTGATAAGCCTAAAATCAGAGAGAGGTAGCTTTCTAGTTTTGGTTCGTTTGCAGTTTTTTTTTTTAAATTTTATTCGGATCGATAAAGACCTCTATAATTACTTTGCTTCGGCCGCTGCGGGTCGCTTTCTTATATACGTGGTTGATGTTTCTTCTTTCCAATTCAACAATGTATGTACGTTAAATCTATCGCCGGAATGTCGAAGTCCAGAAATCCACTCCTCTTCGTATGTACGACCGGCCATCACTCACTCTCATTAATTCTACTTGCGAGGAATTTATCCATGCATGTTTTGTTTCTCCAGGCAATGCCCAGCAGTAGTAATAATTGATGGATCAGTGGTTGATTTGCCTGCGTGGGATTTTTTTCCCAATGATTAATCAATAGTCAGTAAATCAGTTCATTTATTGAACATACATGCATATATACACGAAGAGTTCAGAATAAAATCACCACAATATTCGAATTTTCTTACAATAAAAAGGAATGGATTGGATGGAATATGAAAATAGAGCCACAAGGCGTGTCTTTTGATTTGTCGTCAGAAAGTTGAAGACGAGAAGTTTGAAAGTCAAGGAACAGAAAAAGGTGGGAATCCGGATTGTGAAGAAGAAAGGCCACAAGATATCCAAATCCGGTCCTGCAAATGTTGTTTGTTCCATTTGTATTGAAGAGAATCGAAGATTGAGAACCATAAATTTCGATCGAGATGAGTTAGCCAGCACCAAGAATACGGTAGAATTATTGGACAACTACACTAACATAGTCCAAGCTTTATTCAGCAGCTCAGACCCACTTCATTCTAACCTTTATGCATTTTAGCCTAAATGCGATGGATCGATCAGATTGTTTTTCTTTTTTTATACCTTTTTACCCCTCTCCATAGGAATTTGATAGGATGCAACCACGGGTAACAAAAATGTATGACCTTTCCTTCAAAAAGTGAACAAAAAAAAAAAAAAAAAAAACTAAGAAAGAAAGAGAAAACAAGAACGTTCGAGGATTAAAACAAAAAAATGAAAACTAAAATTGGATTAAACGCATTCTCTGCTCTTCTTTGGAGATGAGGTGAATAATAGAAATGCACCTTAGTTTGGACTTGGGACCATGAAGGCAGTTACTCCAAGCCCAATAAAGGTTTAGATTGCTGGAATATTAATGAAGGACAACCAACTATTGGGCCTTTCAAATATAGCCATTAGTTCGAATTGAAATCTTATTAATATTTTTTTAATTAAATTTTTTAATATTTATGAAAAACAGTTGGAGGCTTTGTAAAAGAAAAAAAGAGAGTTTTATTTTATTTTTAGATGCTCAATATATTTTTTATATTTTAATTTCAGAGATTCAAACAAAAATAATGTGATAATTTTTAGAAAGTGAAAAAAATGGTTCCACAAATTTTCTAGTAAATTAAAATCGACATTAATTCCAGATGTGAAAATCGAAAATATCAAACTTCACAATAAATTTATTTAAAGTTATAAAAAAAATTAAATAAATGATTCTTTTAATAATTAATATATTTATCTTGAATTTAAATATCAATTGCATTAGAAAAAGTTCAAATTCATTCAACATTAATATCTAATGCCTTAAATATCTTGGAGATGAAAAAAAGGCATTCGTGAAATTTTTTATATTAAATACTTCTAGAGAAATAGAGAACAATTTCCAGTATGAAATAAAATTCTTTGCCTAAAATATTTTCACTCTGGAGTGTAGATATATAGTATTATCTATACTAAATTTTATTATTTCACCAAGATTAATTACACTTTTTAAGATAAATTTCAAAGCTCATCAATACAGAATAAAGATCAATTTACTTATTTTCTTCTATATATATATATATATATATATATATTTATATAGATGTGGGTGTGTTTGTGTAATAGCCAAATAATTAATGTTTACTGTTTCTTCAAAATTAAAAGAGGGTAAATTTAGTATTTTAGTTCTTTTAATTATAACCCATGTTAAGGTTCTTTCAGTATAGATTTTTTTTTTGTTAAACTAACAAAAGTAGAATAAAAATGAGAGAGGGTAGAGAATATATATATATATATATATATAAATATATATAAATGCTATTATGGGCAACGGGGCTCAAATTATTTTTCAGTTTCAGTTAAGTCTCTAAAGGTCAAATTTAACAATCAACTATCTTTTTTTTTTATATATAAAAAAATTAATCAAGTATCATTAGGGTTTAATTTGTCTTTTTAGAGTTTAGTTTATAAACTATTTCTTAAAAAATAATTTTTTATGGAACAACTTATTTTTTCTTAAAAAAAAGACAGTCGACCGTTAACTTTTGACCATTAGAGACTTAACAAGTTCAATTTTATTTTGAGTTTCGTTGTCTATAATAACATTTCCCTTTATTTATATATATATATATATATATATATATATATATGAGAGTAGAGAATAAAAAAGAAACAGAAAAAAAAAATGTTCTTCAATCACTAGTGTCTCTATTTATAGTCTTCATGATCTCTAATAACTTAATTTATATATTACATAAGGTAAGATGTCTCTTGATAGAGATACAAGATAACAGACAAAATCAAGGTTGTAGCCGAAATAGCATAAAAAATAGTTAATGTTCTATAAAAAAAAGACCATCTACGTACCTAGCCAACGTTGGAGAGTTACGATGAGAAAGATTGAGAACAAAAAAAATAAATAAATGAAGTTGAAAAATAAATGCTATCGACGTGGGCATGAAAATCCATTGCTTGTCATACTCTAAGAGATCTAATTGATTTCTATAAAGAATCATTTATAGTGAAATATTCAACTTTTAACCATTTGATATCTATTCTTAATTCGTGATATTGTTTTCTTGTTTTATAGTTTCCCCAAGATCATTGTCAGGTTTGGTAAGATTACTCAAAAGGAAATGTTCAATTTACTTCCTCAAAATGGAAATAATTATATTTACTTCACTTTTATTTTGATATAAGCAGAGTAAAAGTAAATGATAAATATATTTTTTTATTTGGTAGTATTGGAAAGTGAAAAAGAAAGGGAAATAAATCTTGCCAAATTTACATCTATACCCATTTAAACAAACTTTTTAGTGAGTATCTATAATTTTTTTCAATGGCTCTATACATTTTATATTATTAACATTTAGAATATACTTCATATTGTATTTAATTTTTTATAAAAAATAAAACTATTATTAAAATAATTTATGTAAATAAAATTTCATAGATTTCATGCAAAGTATATTTAATTATCCAAATATTGTTTATGGAGTAATGACAGAGGTATTTGTTAAAAAAAGAGGGTAAGAAAGTAAATTTAAAGAAAGTAAATCTTTAATCCTTCCAAATATGGAGGGGAAGAAATGCAAGTGTGGAGAGAGCGGAGGCTTCCCCTCTTCGTTTATTTCCCCTCCTCATATATCTTCAACCAAACAGAGTAAATATCACACTTACTCCCGAATTTACTTTCCTTTATCTTTATACTCCTATCAAATAAGCTTTTAAAAGTAAATAAATGAAGAAATCAAGCAAAACTTATCAAACTTTCAAAGAAAATGCTAATAAATGATAGAGATCATGCTAATAATATGTTATAAAATAAGTAAAAGTAAACTACAAAGTAGAGAGAATAAGAAAGAACAAGAAATTATTCTTCAATCACTTTTCATTACCCTACTTCCATATAAGTCTCTATTTATAGTTTTTAAACTCATAAATCCTAATAATATTTTATGGGCAAACGAGCATGACTCTAAAGACCTAATCCAAATACCGGACAACCCGATCCAGGTACCAGGCGGCTACGAAACTATGAAAGCAGAGAACTATTATCAACTCCTAAACCTAAGGCAGTCTTTCTCCTTATTATTTCTCTTATTTTAAGAGATACTACCAGTTGAATGTCAACTCTGATCTTTAAAATTTTGCTATGAGAACGGGCACTCAACTAACATTAAGAGTTTTCATACCATTTGAGCATTCACAAAGGCAATTTCTTCCTACCTGTTTCACAATAAGACCTCCTAGGTCTTTAAACAAATATTAAAAAGACTCAACAAGAGTCAAACTTATGTCTACAACCTACAATCTATGACCTACGACTTGTCTTCTAAGGATAGCGACCTATAGCCACAACTTGCAAGTCATGACTTTAGTTAGAGGTCCAAAGTCGCTAAAGAGCTTATGAGAGCTCTTGGTTTATTATTTGAAGACTAGAATAAGTTTGTGACAATTCCCTTCAGAAACCTATATAAAATAGCACTTTCTTATAAGAAAACTCTTGGAAATTAAGATAGCGATTGGCTGGATACATTCTTATAATCAAAGCTAGATTACATGAGATTAAGATCAACTCAAATAAGGTAACTACACCTTGAAAGGAGAATTAATTCTCCTTTGACACAGGACAATCTCAATTGAATTCAATTCTATCCTTTCTCGGATTAAGGATTGAATTTCGCATTGGAGTTATCCTCAAGGCAACAGCCTACTTTGGGGATCATTCATCTTTTTGATTGTTCTTACAGGCCCCATGATAATTGGGGGACCTGGAGATCAAATTGAGATCCATCACTTCTACTGCTGTTAATGGGAAGAAAACTAGCCTCCCCGATTGATAAAAATATTGTTATGGTAGCATGACGTGGACGACTGCACAAGATTGATCTGCTCATTTAAGAAACAATTCAAGAAGTTCCTTCAGAGGGAACACAAGATTAAAACACTGTAGGAATAGCTATTCTGTAGCACAAATTCCTGAGCCAGCACATTCAGGACCTTCCAAGAGACTTGCCAAAACAGATCATTTAAGACATACTTCTAGGAATCATCTAACAAGACATCCTCAACTACTGATCTTAGAGATACTTTGAGAAATGAACCAGAGTATGATTTTGGAGATAAACTGAATACAGTAGCAATCTCGAAGGCACAACTCCAAAGAGTGGAACAAGATGGACAAGTAAACGAAGAAGGAGACTTGGAAAGATTGAACAAACATCTAGTAAGGATTTGGAAGCAGCTCCTGCACCCACAAAAAGAAAAGCACCATTCATCAATCTTGATGAAGTGGAAGGATCTGAACCACAAAAAGGAGTTGAAGTTGCTGAATGATCACCCTTTGTGAATAGCATCAGGATAAAAAACACATAAGTATCAATATGGCTATTGAAGTTGTATGGTTTTTTCAATTTGACCACTCAACTTTCAAACAAGTCAATTTGACCACTTGACTTTGAAAATTTGTCATTTTGACCATTATAAAGTTAAATTCTTTGAAAATTTTCACGAAGTTGAATAGTGAAATTGACAAAACTTTCCATGTTAATGGTTAAATTGAGACATCAAACAAAGTTAAATGACTAAATAGTTCATAAGTATCAATATGACTATTGAACTTGTATGGTTTTTTCAATTTGACCATTCAACTTTCAAACATGTCAATTTGACCATTTAACTTTGTAAGATTTTTAATTTAGTCATTTAAAAATGTAACTTTTGTCAATTTCACAATTCAACTTTGTGAAAATTTTTCAAAGGATTTAACCTTATAATGGTCAAATTGATAATTTTTTAAAGTTGAGTGGTCAAATTGACGTGTTCAAAAGTTGAATGGTCAAATTGTAAAATTCATATAATTTCAGTGGTCATATTGATACTTATGTCAACTAAATTGCAAATTTCACAAAGTTAAATGGTCAAATTGACATGTTTGAAAGTTGAATGGTAAAACTGAAAAAACTATACAACTTCAATGGTTATATTGATACTTATACCGATAAAAAAGATGCCTCTAGGTTTTAAACCTTCATAGGTCACTGTAAAGTATGATGGTACAACATAGCCATAACTTCAAATAGACGAGTATGTGTCTTATATGGAGATGTTTGAGTATCCAGATCCTGTCCAGTGTAGAGCTTTCCTGTTTACCTTGACTAAGAAGGCCTAATCATGGTTCAAGGGCCTCCCAACAACAAGCATCTCAAGTAGGAATCAACTCAAGGAGCAGTTCTTAAAGAACTACTAGAGAGGCAAAATATGTAAAAGAGACATCAACCACCTTTTCACCATCAAATCGAAGGTCGATGAAAGTACAAGGAGTTATTACAACAGCTTCAATGATAAGGTTGTGGAAATAGAGCATAAAAATGATTCCATATACATCACTGCATCCAAACAAGGATTACCAGGGAGTACGTAGCTCTGTGATTGGCAGAGGAAGAGGTTACCACTGTAAGACAATTACAGTCTCTATTACACCTCCAATAGTAATCTAGAAGAGAGAGTAATCTAGAAGGAAATCCATGGTTTTACACCTCCAATCGATAAATCCTCTCAATTAAACGCTTAACCAAAGAGCCCTTAAAAAAAAAAGAGATAGGAGAGACCTCCCTGCAAAAGGAGTACCTCTTGAGAAGAAGAAAATGGTGATCCCAGAACTCATGACTGCTCCATTGACGGGCTCTCGTGTAGAAGTCTTGATAGCCATGGAGAAGAAAAGAATTTTGAAGCCTTCAAGAAATCTAAAATCCCGAGTTACTTAAAGAGACATGAAAATTTTTTTTTCAGTATCATAAAGATTATGGTCTTGTCATAGAGGACTATTTTAATCTCAAAATTGAGATTGAAAAATTGATCAAAGAAGGTCAATTACAAGAGTTCCTTGCAATAGTAGGAGGTCTAGCTGATCAATGACCTCCAAAACACCCTCAGAGACCTCGAATAAAAGAGAACAATGCCATTGAAAGAAGATCTAAGGTGCAGATGTGGATCCACTTCAACAATTGAGCTCTCTGACCTATCTCAAGAAGATGAGAGAACTAGGATAAAAGTAGTTGGAAAAGGGGAAAGAGTCCACCTAAATGAAAAATTCCTCTATAAAGGGATCAAGATTAGAGAATCAGTTCCTTCCAAAGTTAAAGAGAAACTTGAAGACTCGATGCAAGAACATTTGAAGGTCTTTGTATGGAAGCCAATGGAAATCAAAGGAATTGATGGAAGTATTGTAGAACACAGAGTTGGTCTACGACCTGTAGTCAGAGCTGTAAAGCAAAAGAAGCGGACTTTTGCTCCAGAAAGAAATTAAATCATGGCTTGAGAAGTCCAAGCACTTCTTGATGTAGGCTTTCTGAGAGAAGTCTTATACCTTGAATTGGCAGCTAATCATGTCGTGGTACCTAAGGAAAGGACATGGAGAATGTGTGTGGGTTTTCCCACACTTAATACATACTGTCAGAAAGACTCATATCCATTTCCTAGTATCTATTAGATATTGGATTCAACTGTAGAGTATCAATGGTTATGTTTTCTAGATGCTTACAAGGGGTACCATCAAATCCTAATGGCATTGGAGGATATAGAGAAGACTTCCCTTTCAACAAAAGTCGGGACTTATTGCTATACAAAACTGCCATTTGGATTGAAGAATGCTGGAGCAGAGTTTCAAAGGACCATGCATAAAAATTTTTAAGCTCAATTGGGTAGAAACATTGAAGTCTATATGGATGACAGAGTTATTAAATCAAAGACTTCTGAAGACTTTATTGAAGACACCAGAGAGACTTGCTGAACATCAATGGCTGCTCACATGAAATTGAATTCTGATAATGCACCTTCTGAGTATTAGCAGGTAAATTCTTAGGCTTCATGATCTCATAGAGAGGAATTGATGCAAATCTAAACAAGATAAAATCCCTCCTTTACATGGAATCTCCTAGGAGCATCAAAGAGGTATAGAGTTTAACTGGAAAGATGGAATATCTAAGCCGTTTCATCATTAAAATGACTGATAAAGGAGCAAAGTTCTATGATCTACTGAGAAAGTCAACATGATTTCATTAGACAAAAGGCTGCTAATTAGCATTTGTAAACCTGAAGGAATGCCCAGTGAGACCTCCACAACTTGTTTCTACAAAGCTTGGAGAAGAACTCTTGTTGTATCTCAGAGCCACTGACAAAGCAAAGACCTCTGTACTCCTAATAGAAAAGTTAGGTTTTTAATTTCCAGCCTATTATTTAAGTTGTTCCTTAAGAGGTCTAAAGATTAGATACTCGGACCTCAAAAGGTTTCTGTACGTCATTGTTATCATATCAAGGAAACTTAAACCTTATTTTGATGAGTATCGATTAATCGTCATGACAAATCTGTCACTAAGACAAGCACTAGCAAAACCAGAGTTGTCGGAGAGAACATTGAAATGAGCTTTAGTGCTATCTGGATACAAGATTGATTTTGAACCCAAAAAGGTAATCAAAGCTCAAGATCTCTCAGATTTTGTAGAAGAATGTACTAGAGCTCCAATGGACCTCACAAAGACTTAGGAGTCAGATGTATGGATCATGTATGTAGATAGCTTAATTGAAAAAGATAGAGGTGTAGGAATAATACTAAATAATCCTGATTAACTGAGAATCACCTACGTTGTGAAATATAACTTCCCAACCTCCAATAATGAGTTAGAATATGAGGCACTATTGATAGGAATAAATCTGGTTCAAGCTCTACTTGTATGAAAATTACACGCAAATGTAGACTCACAAGTCATGGCTCATCAAGTCAAAGGATCTTATGAAGTGAAAGAGGACATCGTGGTACAATACCTCGAACAAGTGAAGAAACTGACCTCTAAGATAGAGCACTTCATAATTGAGCAGGATACTATTAGCCTTCTTTGGTTTCAGACATAAAAAAGGTTATTCAGAAATGTGCAAGCTATCAATTGCATGGAAACAGGTCACACGTTCAACCAATGAGGTATCAATCTATAAATCCCTAGCTCCCTTTGATATTCGGGGGATTGATATCCTAGACTATTTCCTAAAGGAGTCGGTGGGATATAATTTCCGACAGTTGCTGTAGAATACTTCACTTGATGGATTGAAGTAGAATCCATGTCATATCTGCACAGAAAGTACAATCTTTTGTATGGATAAATATTGTGTGCAGATTTGGAGTACCAAGAGCAATTATTTTAAATAATGGAATTCAGTTTATAGGAGATCCATTCAAGACCTTCTGTGAAAACTTAGAGAATGAATAGAGATTTGGAGTACCAAGAGTTATTATTTCAAATAATGGAATTCAGTTTATAGGAGATCCATTCAAGACCTTCTGTGAAAACTTAGAGAATGAATAGAGACTAACTTTAGTAGCTCCACAAGCAAATGGTTTGGCAGAGAGGTGACAAACAGAACAATTCTGGAAGGTCTCAAGAAAAGATCGGTAGAATTGGAGAAAAAAGGTTGTAAGACCTCTTAGCCCGAATAAATTTCATGCATCCTCTGGGCATATAGAACTACATCCAGAAAAGCTACTGGAGAGATTCTTTTTAGTCTGTGTTTAGGTTCAAAAGTTGTACTTCCAGTGGAAATTGGTATGAAGACTCTACAACTTGCTAAATTTAATTCAGTCATGAACAAGGGGGAGAAGCAGATCTCAACATCCTTGAAAATCCGGAAGCCATGCTTTGGAAGTTGATATGAGATACAAGACACAAGTAATAGCTTTTTTTAAACAAGAAAGTGAGAGAGAGAAGATTTGCAATATGAGATATGGTCATTAAAAGGTCAGATGTAAGATCAACTTTCTGAGTTACAAGAAAGTTGGAAAGGTCCTTATATTGTTCAAGAAGTCCATAAAGGAGGAAGTTACAAACTTGGATATCTAGAAGGTAGACAATTACTGAGACTTTGGGATGCTTGTAAATTGAAAAAGTTTTATGCTTAACATTTTCACTATCTACATTTACTCTTCAAGACTTAAGTGTTCTTTTAAACTTAAGTAAGAGGTCCAGATGTACAATTTTTTTATCAAAATTAGTTCAAGTCTTCAGCAAGACCTCTTTTGGTGGCATAGTTGGAAAAAGGAAGGAAGCATGACACATGATACATAAAAGAAAAGCTCAAAGGAGCATTCATTTATTATACTCAAAAATAAAATAATAAATAAAAAGAGAGACAAGAAGCTCTTATGAGCATTTTATGTGTACCATTGTTTTGAAAAACGAACTGGACAGACCAATTCGACTAGTCTAATAGAGAATCGGATTGATCTCCAATCCGGGTAGCTCTAATAACCGAATGAGATTAAGAACATGTCTCAATCAATTGGAACTGAATGTGCAATCGAAAACAGGCAAGAATTGGTCTGACCAAGGAAATTGGACCAAAGCCTTTATTTTAAAAAAATTTGTTACGACTAAGGTTCGAAGAAGCATTACTTTCAAGGCCTAGACTATTGTGCCAAGTTATGTTTTTGTTTTTATATTTTTATTCTTATAAATATATTTACACTTTCTAAAACTCCATATATTATACCTTATTTATTTTAAAATAAATATAAAAAATAAAAAACCATATTGAATTATATCCGACTTGTCTGACCTTAAGCTCTATATCAATTAGATTTGACTTTCAATCCGATTTTAAAAACATTGATGTATATATAAAAAAAAGGGGGGAAGCATCCCTAGATTTCCTAGTCACCTCTCTTCTCCAACAACTCCAGTTGAATCAACAGGGGGGTACATTCGAATCTTCAATATTTTCCTCCTTAATAACCTACTTCTCAGGAACTTGACCAGAAGAGGTTGGATCTACCAAAACTATATGAGCTTCTTTAAGACTTGGAGGTTCATGAATTGCACAAGCAGCCTGATAATTTCGGAGAACCTCATCAAAGGATAAATTACATGGAACAAATGAATATACAAAGCCTAGATGAACCATGACAAGTTTACCTATGAGATCAATGTCGATGACTTGATCTGCCAGGAGCTTAGAGTTGGTTGGGATTGTCTCAGCCTCCACAATAGTTGCAACCTTGTTAGCAGTTGAGCCCAATTCTTCAATTACAACCTGCTTAGTAGCTACCACTTGTTCTAGAGTTTGAGTCTCTTCAACAACAGTAGTAGTAGTGACCTCCTGACCAGCACCTTCCTTTTTATCTTGGTGCTAAAGGAGGGAAGATTGAGCCAACTTTAGACGGTAATGGCCAGCATGCATATCTAGGTTGAACTTTAGAGAAGGATTAAGCTCTTGGAAGCGGTGGAAGCCTTCGACGTACTTGGAGATGGCAACAGGTTGACGGAGTCGCTCCATGTAACTCCTAAAGACTAGGGAAGACAAAAGCTCCAACTTTTTAAAGTCTCCATCTATTCTAAACCGAACTTTCAAGGCTTAGTTCTCTTCCTTCTGGAACTCATCCGCAGCTTTCATCTCGACGACAGCTCTAGTCAAGTCTGCGTTGGTTAATTCTGGGATCTCTGCCTTCTTCTCCAAGACATCAGAGTATGCCATATTTTTTGACCAGTATCATGGCTTTCAACCAACTGCTTGGAGGTCATCGAGAGTGGGTAATTGCTCTTCTAGAGCTACCCTTGGCTCTTCTCAAGCTCTTTCATGATGTCAATGCTTGACCTCTTCAGGTAACCAATTTTTATTCCTTTTTATGGTTAGATTCCTGAAGACTCTCCATCAGTTAGGAGAGGTCTCAATCCTTTTCTTACTTGGCCAGGTTCCTTTTTATTTGCTCTCGAAGCAAGATGTGGCTCTACATGGACAAAAAAAAGGACGAGAAAAGTTAGAAATTTGCAAAAATACATATATGTCAATCGACTGGATTACATTGAAGGTGACAAAATATTTACAGAGGAGTGAAGACCTGAGAGCTTCTTACTGAGCTCCTCATCATTGAGCTTCTGGTTTATCTCTCGGTCTAAGGAAGGAGTGCATTCTAGAGAAAAGCTTTCGGCATGCTTCCACTTAAACAATAAATCAGAGGTCTCCAGGGCCATGTTAGAGATCCATCTCTGGAACTCTTGAGCAGTTTGTGTGTTGAGGACCTCCTTCCCCAATTTCTTGATGTTGATTGCTAGGTTCTTAGTGGCACAACCTAGCAGTTTAGCCTCCTTTGGCTTTGACTGACCACCCATTATGGAAGTTGCTAAAGAATTCTGTGCTAGAGGGGGTGGAGGAAGTGCCAAGGTAGGTGACTGTGACTGGGAAGCGACCACGACCTTCAAAACTTGTTGGGAGTCCATCTGCTCCTCCCGAGCTCTTTTGAGACCACCGTTCCCCTAAATGCAACTTGGACAATCTTTGAACTAACTTGTTGAGAGGGAGGTCTTGAAGCTGGAGCAGGAACTAGAGCGGGAGCAGTAGAAGGAGCTGCTATAGGTTGTTGTTCTAATTAGGCCACTACTGGTTTTTCTTGGGCACCAACAAGGACTGCAAAATGTTTCCACATTACTGCAAGAGAAAAAGAAAATAAAGGTCAAATTTTCACAAACAACGAAAGTAGCAAAAGAAAAAAAAAGTACAAAGGAGAAAAGATTTCTACCCTTAGTTGGGATCATGATTTCTCTACAAAGGTGAGGGAGTTTGGTAAATTCTGGATTTCCTGAAGCTGCTTTGACTAAGAAATGAGGCTCCTAGATAGGTTCATTACAACCTATTTTGTAAGAAGTCTTGGACTCTCTCAATCTGAAAAGGAAATCCCTAGCCTCTGCGAGGTCTCCTCTCAGTATTGGGAGTTGGTTGGAGAGACTTTTGCTTAGGTTCCAGCCAGGGGAATTCCAAGGTTAGCGAAGGGATTCTGGAAGCCTAGCATGAAGAAAGAACATTTTCCAGAGGCCTACAGAAGATAGGAAAGGCCTAACGAGTTTATGTCGTTGTATGAATTGGAGGTAGCCAAGACTAGAATTGGCTGGGGCAAATGGTACCCCAATTTTAAAGAAACTCTAAACAACTCTAAATAGACAAGAATAAAATATATGTCACATTTCGCTATAAAAGTAGAAATCATCCTAATTGCATTTAGAAGTAGTTGAGTAATTGGAATGTTTCAGAAGTAGGCTATATCAAGAAAAAGTGGGTGAAGAAAACATAAGATAATTCTGCCACAAAGATTAGCTTCAAAGAGTATAATATATCTCTCCTGGACGTCATTGGGACGGACACTCATACTAGTTGGGCACAACTAACATGCCCTCTCCCAATTCCATCTCCTCGCGAATAGCCCTAACTCTCTCCAAAGAAATTTTGCACCTGAACCCATGGGCTTCGACCTCTCTGATGCTGAACATACAGCCGGTCATCACCTCCGCAAAGTTAGTAATAGGATGGAGGTAGAAAATCTCATTATTAGGAGCAACATCAGAAGTTTCGGCTAGAGAAGACATGTTTACAATGTAACAAAATAAGGAAACTTACCGGAATATGTGTTGGTGAAGAGGAAGGGAAAAAGAAGATTTACAGAAAGTACTCGGAATAGCAAGTGGAAGCAAAGGGAGCCCTAGAAATTTTCGAATTGCAAAGAGTTTTTTTAAAGTTCAAAAGCCTGAATTTCAGACTATTTATATTGACAAAATGGTTGCACTTGAGCTCTGAAAGGTTATTACCAAAGCTGATAGGTTGCTGAAAATTAGCTGTTAAAATAAAAGGCTCGTTTCCTTAGATGATGTCGTTTTGGATTTTAAGTGCCCTCGACCTTCAAGGTTGCTGAGCCAAAAAAAGGGGTAGTGATAAGCAAACAGACATGACCTGAAAGACCTAATCCAAATACCTAGCAACCCAATCTAGGGATCGGGTATCCGACTCGTTTCATAATGGATTAAGACCTCCTAGGTCTATAAACAAAAGTCAACAAAACTTAACAAGAGTCAAACTTATGTCTAGGACCTACAATCTACGACCTACGACTTGTCTTCCAAGGATAGAAACCTATAGCCACAATCTACAGGTCTTGACTCTAGCTAGAGGTCCAAGGTAGCTACAAAGCTTCTAAGAGCTCTTGGTTTACTACTTGAAAACCAGAACAAGAAGGTGACAATTCAATACATAAATGTGTATGAAAAAAGCATTTTCTTGTAAGAAAACTCCATGAAATCAATATAGAGATTGGTGGGAGATGTTCTCACAATCAAAGCCAGATAACACAAGATTTAGATCAACTCAAATAAGATAACTACATTTAGTACGGAGAATTAATTCTCATTTGACACAGGACAATCTCAATTGAATTCAGTGCTATTCTCTCTTAGATTAAAGAGTGACTTTGGCATTGGAGTTATCCTACTGGTAATAGCCCACTCCGGTGCTTATTCATATTTTTTATTGTTCTTGTAGGCGCCATAGCAATTGGGGTGATGCGAAGATCAAATTTAACTCCATCAATATCATTCATGTTACATGAGTTTCACATGGTAGTGGAAGAAATACTTACATAATATTCTATAGTTCAAATTTGAATATGCTTGTTTCTATTGTAAGTTATCTGAAATTGAATGTCATGTTTCTTAAAATACATAGATTTTCCCTAGCAAATTTTGGAATTTATATCCACTTGTATAAAGATCTATTAATTATATTTAACTTAGTAACTTTGATAAAAATTTAAATGGTAGTGGTAGAAGCAGTAGTAGTAGTAGTAGTGGTAGTGGTGGTGGTGGTGGTAGTAGGATTGATGCTTCTAAGTATGACTTAAATGGATTTGGAAGTGATAGGGTTTTTCAGCAAATCCTTTTTTAAAGAAAAAAAAAAAATCGTATTGGCAAAATGAAGCAAATGAATGAAGATTGAATCATTGATTTGTATTAATACACTCGTGATGTTTACATGACTTATTTAGGGGAATCTGATGCAGAGCTGGAGAAGAACACATCAAATCTCACAGAAAACCAGAATCCATATTCTCATGCCTTTTGTTTTCCTCGATTAGACTTCTAGCTTTATCACTCACTCCCTCGTATTCTCCCATTCCATCATTATTTTCTTATCACAACAAGATTCGACCCGCAGAAGAAAGAAAACGACAGTACCGGAAACAAAGTTAAACACATATATAGGAGCTCTGCTCTGCTGTTTATAATAAATATGCGACTTCAGTTCAGCCAATGATGTGATCCTTCTTGTGGTGAACTCCATGGCCACCGTTGCTCTTTCTTGACACGGAGAGATGGACTCCCGGATCATTGTGGTTGCAGGAGCAGTTGAATAGAATGGAGTTGTTCACTCCCTGGACGTTACAATTTACAAATGCATCCATGGGGACTGTTTCATTTGGGGCTCCTTTGTGTTTTTCATCTTTCATCTTGGAATTCCCTTCGTCAAGGTCGCTTTTCAGTTTCTGCCCTCCATTTCTCCAAGCTCCGGACCCGTTCTTTTTGCGGGAAGGGCTCAGCTCCATTATAGCCCCTTTGTTTTCTCCGGCTAGTGTTACCACTCTTGCTCCGTATTCTTCTGAATCCAAATGTTTCTTATGGTCATGGGCGCCTTTGTCTTTTCTGAGTTCTCGCTTCCCGTGCTGAGCAATGCTGCTGTTTTGAGTTTCTCCATGAGAATGTAACATGTATCCGATGGAAGTCTTGGGAGTCGACTTGGATTTCTCTTGGGTCTCTTGCAGCAGCACCGTTTTCTGCTGAACTTCAGCAGGTATTGGTTCCAGACCGCCGCCTGCCTTTATTTGGGCAGGAGGCAGTGTTAGAGGAGATGGAGGGTGTGATAAAAGTTTCTCCTTGGTAGACGGGGGGGAAGTTTCTACTAATGACTTATTATTTGCACGAGCGGTGACAGTAGTGATGGGGGCTGCAATACGTGCCGGGGTAGGTTGAGGAGGAACTGGGGATGACGGAACGGTTTTGAAAGCAGGACTACCTGGCAATGGCGACGGAGGAGGGGCGGATGGTTTTGCTTTTGGAGATGATGGTAAAGATGAAAATAATACGTCTGGACGAGCAACTGCAATTACGGATGATGATTTCTGCCCAAGAGATGAAATTTTAGTAATTGGTGAGATTGGCTTAGTTGAGATGGGCGGAGGAGGCGCCTGCGCAGAGCTTGTGGTTGGTGACCTAATTGTGAACAAAGTCGGTTGAGTTTCCCCGGTTTTGTCAGGGGATTTTGGAGAAATCAATGTAGCAAGTGGTGTCTTTGACGGTGAAGGCGGTGTAGTAGTCTTATTAGGAGGTGGAGGATTGCCAGGTGTTGGTGTTGGTGGTGCAGAACTACGAGCTGGTATTGAAGCAACAGGAAAAACCGTTGGAGCAGGTTTGGCAGGAAGATTTGGTGATGATGGTGCAGATGTTCGAGGAGTTACGGTTGGAAAGGTAGGTAGTGGTGGTCGAGGTGTCGGTTGTGCAACCTGAGTTTGGGGGAGTTGTGGCCTGAATGGCTGCTGCTGAACAGGTGCCGGAGCCGTAGGCCGTGGAGGAGGAGGTGGAGCAGGGCGCACCATAGAAGCCAAACGAAACCATGGACGCGAAGGCTGTTGTTGAGACATTGTTGAATGTGCTACTCCAAAGCAGCAATGTAGTTTACTCTTAGATAATCTTACTCAGGAAAATAAATAATAGGAATCGAATAAAAATGGCTAATTGTAAACTATTATTTATAGGCCATAAAACACAACAGGAAGTAACTACAGGTCGAAGGGAAGGAGAGTAATTAAGAAAGGTATCAGATGCAGCTTCATGGGGTCATGCTAGAAAAACAGAAAAAGCGTAAAGCACTGCTCTTTTGAGAACCTGAGGTGGTCAGACATACCGCCTCCCTCTGTGTTTTTGATTCATTACATATTCCTGTCCGTTTTGCTACTTCAGTTTTAGGCACATCTTCAAGCTGTTCTCCACTCAGTCAGTGATTGTTCCGCAGCTATTCCTGCGAATTTGAGGTTCTTAAATGTGCTAATTGCGGCTCCCGCTGGAAGCATCGCCTGCCTATTTTCTGTGAAGAGGGATCATGGAATTTCATACCCAATTCTACACCTCGTTCATGAATCATGATGAGCGTAAAGGAAACAGTTCAAGAAAAAAGACAGATGCTTTTTGCCATTTGAGATTCCTGAATTGAAATTCACTAAAGGGTATTACGGTACCAAATTTGTCCCCGTCTTGACTTTGCTTCGTGAGATGTGGTTCTGTCAGCTGTTTTCTGTTGGCTTTTCAAGATGCCCCCTCCAGTGAAATCTTCTTCTACCCACCATGCATCTCTTCAAGAGGGGTGTTCTTCCATTCTTTACTTTACTCTTTTTAGTCATTTTCTTTTTCTTTCCTCTTTATTCGTTTTCTTTAATGACCAACGCTAGTCCTTCAATTTACCTTTACTCTGTGCAAAAATTCTTTCCCTGAAAGCCAAAGAATTTCTTATTCACCAGAATTGATGGTTTGTTTTCTTAACCATGGCAAGCAGATCTCTTCAAACTGCTTGATGAAGGGAAATTTATTTGTTCAGCAGTTTCTAGATTAAGAATACTCCAACTTCAACTTTGTACCAATCTGAAGTCTTCTTCCTTGAAGCTTACCATCTTTTAAAAGCCATACATGTTGAAAGTGATACACTTTCATTTTCCAGTCATATCCTGACATATGAACATGATAGAGCATATGAAATGCTGAAAATGCAAACAGGCTTATTCAGTTGAAATAGGAGATCAAGACACGTATTTATGACTACGGAAACTCAACCAACCTTTCAGACTGAGCTATTACAATTCATTCTTGTGGGTTATGGCCAAACAGAAAAGAATTTTAGTAAATATCTCTTACCAATATCAAAGTTCGAACTCCAAAAGGATTACTGATCATTCCTCCTAAATTAATATTCTCACATTCAGAAAATTTTGCAAGTTACTGAAAGGAGAAAAGAGATTGGCAAAGATCTTCTCTTGGCGGACTGATCCATTTTAGAAACATAAAGCTACAGTAAAAATCGGGCACTAGCCCTTCCAGTGGTGACAAAAATATGTTGCTTGTATGTTTAACATTGTTGCAATGTAACAAGAATTCCCATAACTACAGAACAATAGGTCTGAAGCGGACCACAAAAGTGATGAGTACATATGTGTCTAGACTCCAGCACAGATAGCATGGTAGCCTGAGATGGAAGAAAGTAAACAACCATCTTTTTGCTAGCAAGATTTTACATAACATTGAAGTTCTAAGATGTATACTGTACCTAAATTGGAAGATCATCAATGATACAAGGTTGCAAGAAACACAGCAGGATTAAGGATTACAATTCAAGGCCAGTTGGTGAATTCAAATACTTTAAAGACAATATCAATTCCTGTGGGTATCTGCCAAGTGAAGAGGATAACGTTTACTGCATTCAGCGCGATGTGGAGATTTCTGGCTGTTTCGTTCCCCTTCTGCATTGACGGTACAAGGGCTGCAGCTGCTGCCCACAAAACTGTTATTGCTGTTCCACACAAAATACATAGAAAATGTTAAGTGCCTTGGAGATTAGTGCTCTACGCTGAATTGTTATGTTAACCAATTAGAAGGAAAAACACTGCATTTACCTGCCCCTGCAAACAAATGAGGACCTGGAAATAACTTTCCGGTCCTGAACCATGTGTTGACTCCTCCGAAAACTGCCTCTAGAACCCCGAATCCAAGCAGTATTGAACCAGCATCATAGTGCTTATCCCTATATTGTCCTTTTATCAATTCCTTTCTTTCCTGAATGGGTCAACAAGGATAATTTTTGTCTCAGACAACTTTGCATCAGAAATTTAGGATCAGTTTTTGACTCGCAATGGAGCACGCTGGTAGAGGACAATTCAACCAGGGCAATTTGAATATTAAGAAGATCCACATAGTTCTTAATCCTCCATCATAATGTCAATGGCAGGATAATTACAAATTCATACAAGCACCAGCTCCAGAAAATATGCAATTAAGCAAATTGAAATGAAATTTATGTGAACTCTGCTATACTATCTTGCACTTTAGATTTAGTATTCCTATTCTCACATGTTTGGTCATTCATGTCTTGTCAAAGATAAAGCATATTTTCTGAAAAGTATGCATTTTTTGCCTAATCATAGAAATTTTCTCCTGGACAAGGTGTTAGAAATGAACTTAGGCAAACTGACAAAAATTAGATCATAGGTTAAAGTTGCAGTTCTATCAATTGTTTTTTTTGAAATTTTAAGGAGTGCATGGTGTAAGAGTTCAAGAGTTATCCTCCAAGACCAAAATTGAAAAGAGGATTTGTATTAAGCATTCAGAGAGCAGATTCCAAGATTCGTCCAACCCAAAATTACTTGGAGAATTGAATTGAAGAAAAGATTTTTTTTAATTAGAATTTCTTTGCCTTATATTCTCTTAATAAATCTTGTATTTTTATTATGTCAATTCTTATAACTCTTTTGGGATGATTTTTAATTTAAGATGAATTAAATATTTTTATATGGAACTAATGGAACCCTTCATAATATTTAATTGAGTTTTACCTTCAAACTTGATTCTTTATACCATTTGTGATTAGGTATATCGAATTGTCACAACCTGATTAATTATGGAATTAAATTGGAAATTTAGTGAAATTTTACAAAGAAGTCTAAATTAGACTTGCATTGATATAACTTATGATTAATTTTTTGTTAATTTATGTTTTGGATCAAAATATATCTGGACAGTATAGATACTCAAATTGAAGATACATTTTATCACAGTAATATAGAAAATTGGTCTAAATGATCAATTGATTCGGGAGAGCTTAGTGCAAAACTTGGAATTTTAAGGTTAACAATCGATCATAAAGAACATTGAAAAGATGAGCTCATTAAGTTAACATTGGAAAAACTAATGACCTAGGAAAATCGAGCGATTTGGGTTAGAATTAGGGAAAAACAATTTAGGAAAAATTTCAATAGTTTATAGGTTTTAATTTCTTCAATTTGATCCCAAAATTTTTTTAATAACCGGCTGACTCAAAACTTCTAACCGGCCGATCCAACTTCTCACTGATTGGACAGGCCGATTCAAAGAGATTTAGGAAAATGAGAGTGGTTTTCTTTATTTTTCAGTTTTGAGGCTTCAAAAGAACCACCCATGGGTCCAGCCAGTCCGATCAGCCTGTCTTATCCAAAAAACATTGGGAAAAACTAATAACCTATATAATTCCTCTAAATGATTTTTAGTTGATTTGTTTTGCTTTCTTATTTATTTCTATAAATTGGACAAAACCAACAAAATCGCTATTTTAATTCTCTTTCTTGAATTAAGAATATAAAAGAGACTAGATAAATTAATTGCTGAAATTAGACTTCTAGTAGAATCATCAAGCCGCAGGATTACCTCAGTGAGTTGCCGTATTTTGACCTCAACAAGTGATGGCTTTGGAGGTTCTTCCGGAGGAATACCATCTGGGGTTACCGAGACTGGCTTCACTTGTTTCTTGAGCTCATTAATCTCATTCTGTATTGTACGGACTCGCCTCCATTGCCAACCAAGATAACCGGCGTATAAAGTGTAGACAAACAAGCCACTCATGACAAGGGGATGAATGAGAGCAACACTTCTTCCTTCAAGAATCCCAAACTCGCCGCCGACTGCTATTGCATCCTGTCCCACCCAATTCCCATGTCAAATTAAGTCAAGAAACGAAAAACAAGAAAAGAATTTGATTGGAGAAAGAAAAGGATCTGAAAGCGTGATTGATGATATGTGTGGTCAAATTTTTAAAACCTGCCTCTGAGTTGAGAAAAAGGGGCAATGTGAATGCTGTCAGAGAAAGAGGAGCTGGTCGGAGGTGATGGATGGAGTTTAGCAGTTTGTGCCGTTGTACGGAGATCTTTTGCTGTTGGTGTCTGGGAGGAAGTAGCGGGTGTTGAAGAAAGCTGAGTGTGGCAGACATGGTCTCTCTTTTCTGGGATTTTTAGAGAACTCAGGGACAGGAGGGTACCAGACAGTTCGCTTTGCTGTTGGATAAATGATTGATTGACAAGAGATAAGGGAGCACCATCCCCATAGACGGGGCATCTGTTTTTTTTATATATATATATTTTTTATAATCTAGGTTCCAAATTTATACTTGATTAATTTTAAACTCCAAGCAATAGCTTTTAAGCCACCTGTAATATGTAAATCGAGGGATATGCATGAGATGGATTCCACAGCATGAGTCTTGTATACTTCTGCATAGAAGGAGCTCAACATTATAGGGCTTACATCACTTTAAGCTACTCCACCCTCCCCTTGTCATTACAACACTTGAAGTTGCTCCTCCTGAGTCTCGAACCCCCACCCCGCCGCTGAGAGCAAGACTTATCAATATTACTTCTATCATCTCGCATGTGCCCCCTGATGACTTGAGGGTCATCTAAAAAAATACCTTCTGTTTCTCATATTTTAAAAACTGAACCATGTCGAACCAGATATTGATAGAGGGTAGGATGTTCAAAACTTATTTAAACGGATTAAAATTAATTGAGTCAAATAAAATC
>JAWZTD010000123.1:603794-616601 GCA_035221335.1 Echites panduratus | reverse complement strand
AAAAATTTAACTTAATTCATTTTAAACAGTTTAATATTTATTCCTTTATAAACTTTGAAAATCAAATATTCAAAATAGAAATACTTATATTTTATTTTAGAGATCAGGTTAATATTTATACATTATGTTAAGATTGCAATCATTTTCTGTCCTGTTTTGGCCACAAAATAAACACAGCGTCCCCTTCTTACACTCCAAGTCACCGAAATTCCCTTGTTTGATATTTTTCCCTCCCTATCATAAAACCCCTAAAATCTCAGTATCACAAATTTTCATTCTTACACTGTTTCTCTCTCTATCCGCATCATCTTCTTCCATCTCCATTACATCTCCTCTCATGGAGAGGACAGTTCTCCTGCGGTCTCTGCCTTCCACCGCTACACTCTCGAAGACAAGATTCTTCTCCCGGTCTGTACACAGATTAGCTCGGTCGCGTGTTTCTTCTGTCTCCCCCGAACGATGTCGTTTCGTGACTAATATTCACCGGTGTTCACTCTTCCGGAACTATCTTCCTGTTCTCTGCACTCGCTCACCTTCTTTGCTTAGCTTCAAGACGCATTTCTCTCCTCTATCCGTCAGAGCTATCGCTACTTCTTCTCCAGAGTCAGGCATGCTAATTCATTGTGATTATAATTTTAAGCTCAAATTGTCCATTTCCTTTACTTATTTGCTATTGAATTGTTTGTTTGTTTTTTTTTATTCATTGTAGTTGATTGTGTAACCTTAGGTTTTTATTTCATTTATTTGTATAGAGGTGCTTGGTGCTGACGATGATGTGGCGGAAAAGCTTGGTTTTGAGAAAGTCTCCGAGGAGTTTATTGAAGAGTGTAAATCTAGAGCTGTTTTGTATAAACATAAAAAGACAGGAGCAGAAATCATGTCCGTATCTAATGACGATGAGAACAAAGTATTCGGCATTGTTTTCCGAACGCCTCCGTAAGTAGTAGAGGCAGTTGTATATCCATGTGTTATGTATGAGTTTTTTCTGGCCACAGCGTAATCAGTTGGTGTTCCTTAAACTGTTTATTTTATTGTTCTGTACTCCAGCCAGTAGCATGTATCCCTCAGTGTGAATTTATCAGAGGACATACCAAAGTTTTGTTGGATAATGAATATGAAAAATAGAGGTTAAAGTGTATGGATTATGTCTTTGTCTTTCTTATTAAAAGTAGGATTTCTTGTTGTCTAGATTTGTGCCTTTAGTTTGATTCGAGACGCATAATAAATGGATATATTTGCAACAGTGCGTTTAAAGGTTGTATTTGTTATTATTTTAGGACGTGCAGATACTTTAGCAATTGGAATCGTAAAGGAAGCTAAGGATGGAATGTGAATTGAATGTATTATTTTATATCAGATGGTGCAGATATTTTGGTTGATTGGTGCTATTAAGGGTTCCGTGCAATGGAATACTGTCCAACTTTCTCTTGGTTTGATGCTGTATGTGAAGAAGAAAGCAAACTGTTTGTTTATTTGTATATTGTTGCAAAAGAGTGCTAGCAGTCTTTACTGATCCATGGATAGTTATCAACAGGACTTGACAAAACATAAGGCCATTACACATATAATTGGCTGGGCATAAAGGAATAAGGAAACGAAAATGAAATGGCAAGTCATTACTCTCATTTTCTTCCAAACAATGGAAGTTTTGATATTCAAAATGATACACACAACTTGAAGAGTAATGATATAGATCCTAGTATTCGTTTCTAGTTTCAGTTTCAGGCTGATTTTCTCAAGAGCCTAAAAATAATGAGGTTTTTTGCCCCTTGTGATCTTCCTTATCTCACAAGTTTTTAGTTCCTTGACCTTAGACATTTTATTGATTCTTTTTTCAAAGCTATTCCATGCTTCCATGCATTAAGCTCCACTTGATTGCAAGAACTTCTGAAAATTTAATTTCCAAGTGAAGAACTATTTCTCTCTCTTGAAAATCTTGTTCAATCTCAATTTTACCATGATTTTCCATATTGAGTCTTGATAACCCATTGGAAATGTTACGCTTGGAATTAAGCTTTTGATCTTTTTTTGGGCTAATTTTCATTGCAGGAATGATTCTACAGGAATTCCTCATATATTGGAGCACAGCGTCTTGTGTGGTTCAAGAAAGTATCCTTTAAAGGAACCATTTGTTGAATTATTGAAAGGCAGCTTGCACACTTTTTTAAATGCATTCACATACCCCGATAGAACGTGCTACCCGGTGGCTTCCACAAATACAAAGGTGAAAAGATTTTTATCAACTTTCCTTGCGGATGAAAACATGGATGTAATTTAGCTTAGTTCCTGTTTCCAAACTAATCCGTGGCTATTTTATTCCAAGACAGGACTTTTATAACTTGGTTGATGTATATTTGGATGCTGTCTTCTTCCCTAGATGTGTGGAGGACTACCAGACATTTCAACAGGAGGGTTGGCATTACGAGCTCAATGACCCTTCAGAAGACATTACATATAAAGGTTTGGTTATTATTTTTGGAATGTTCATTACTTTCTTCAATTCTACATCTTCCAGTTCATTTGCTCACTGTCAGATATTTTTGCCTGAACCTTGATTAAGCATGCCTTTTCCTCATAGTCTCAGCTCTAATTTGTTGTCATGTAATATGGCAAGAAAGCACTGCAAGCCTTAAGGTGAATCTAAGAAATACTTTTGATTTTGAATCCTAGGTGTTGTTTTCAATGAAATGAAAGGTGTGTATTCCCAGCCTGATAGCATCTTAGGCCGAACTTCCCAGCAGGTGAATCTTTTCTCTACTCGAAACTTTTTCCTCTGCTGAAGAAAAGGATTTTGAGTTTGTTTTTAACCATTTTCTATTTATACTCGGTAAACTGATGACTTTTTGTCTTTGATTCTTTACATATTTCCTACTATGATGTCTTCATGTCATGTGGGACTATGCTGTTAATATTTTTCTTCTAAGTCTTACTTTGGCGGTGGTTTTAGGCTCTTTTCCCAGAAAATACATACGGTGTTGATAGTGGTGGTGATCCACAAGTCATTCCCAAACTCACTTTTGAAGAATTTAAGGTTCTCTACCATCTCTCTTCTCTTTCCTCCATGGCAATAAGGTCTTAGATACCTTTGTATCAAGTGTTACTCATCTTTGATGTTTTTGACACAGTTGAAACTTTAATTACACCAGTTAGTTAATTTTACAGGCATTATACTTCCATATTTGATTTACCAGTCAAAATGAATGCGGAGTATTTAGAACTTCAAATTTTCATCTCACCTCCATTGTCAAATATTGAAAGTAACATGAAAGTGGGCTCTTCTTGATGTATGTTGCCTTCGATTCTTCCTGAGTTCAACCATCGAATATTGCTCAAGTCTTTTCCAACATTAAGAGTTTATATGTATATGTATGTATGCATGTGTGTGTATATATATATATATGACATTGCTACTTCAAGTAATCTTTAAGCTTTATGAAGAGTTCATTTAATTAGTAACAGCATTATTAATAGTTTTACTTGTGTTCTGTTGTATTACAAGAGGGAGGACACCGGGAGCCATTTAGGCTTGGATGTCGGATAGAAGTCAGAATCTGAAAAGTTTCAAATGTAGATTCTTTATCATATACTTCAAACTTTCTGAAGTACAGAATGAGTAAGCATTTCTAGAAAATTAGAGCATAATGACTTCAAGTAACAAAAAGGATAACAGAAGGGGGGTTAAAATCTCTCTATCATGTTTTTTATCCTACATTTTACATAAAAAACAAAAGCATCAATATATTCTGTTGCATTCCATTGTTTTCTTCTTGTTTCTAGGCATATCATCTTGCAAATTGATGGCATGTGAATTTGTTTGTATTATGCTCATCTATGTGTAAACAATAACTTTAGAAACATGAACAACTACGTATCAACTTCTTCTTTGCTTTTCTTTTTAACTGTTAACTTTGGAACTAAATGTTCAGGAGTTTCACCAAAAGTATTACCACCCAAGTAATGCCAGGATATGGTTTTATGGTGATGATGACCCAAATGAACGTCTACGCATTTTAAGTGGTAATTCTTTTTCTGTTTTACTGCACAGTAGCTTTTTCTTTGACTACGTCAGGCTATTCTCTATGATATTTCAACTTTGCCTTACAAAGTTTTTGCAACAATTTCATTCCCCTTAACAGTTTGAGTTTAATCACTCTTCCGAAAACTGTGGCATTTGTTGGTGTATGGGGTGTCAGCATGCCTTTCTATTTATCTATTTTCCATAAAAGAAGAATATCTCTTGCAAACTATACAGTCTTGCATAGAGAAATACTATCTGCCTTTCTTATCTGCATATGGCATGAATCCGTTAACTGTTTTTTTTTTTCCAGTTATAATTGTCTTAATTGTTACTTCTTTGGGAACCTCCAATGTTTATATCTTTGACATGCATATTATTTTCTTGGTATGCTTCATGTGGTATACTATGTGTGGAAAAATATTTCTCCTTTAGTCCAAAACTGAATGTCCACTTTTCTATTTTTAGATGTCTGAAACCCGATTCCCATTTGCTTAAAACAAGCATATTTTTCATTAGAAGTTCCATGAGTAATGCCTTTAATTTAGGATTCTTTTTTTTTTTTTTTCCTCTAGCACAATTCCCCCACCGCTGACCATATTTACATTGATGATAATCTGGTAACTTGCTTATGGTGAAAGCGTCTACCTCTACTTAAATTTTTTGTTAGGTGGATGTTCAATTTTGGACAAAGGGAGTACTTGATCTCCTTTATTATTTGAAAATTATGGTTGAACACTATGTTCCTGTGATAAAATATGTTAATGCTTCACAATGCTCCTGGCATGATAGTTTGTTGAAGAGTTCCTGTCATCTCAACCGCTCTTAGAACATAAAGAAAGAAAAAAACTGGAGGGAGTGAGGAAGAACAGAAATATGGAATTTTATATGCAAATTTGACCAAGAACAAAAGAATGAGACCGTGTCAGGACTATTCTTCTAAAAGATAATACTCCATACAGCAGGGTTCAATTCTTATTATCATCACTCTTCTCCTGCTACACTTCAGTACTTGCTCCTTACCTTGGCATTGTAATCCAACATCAGTGGTATCTCATGTTCAGCTTTGTCTATACAGAATACCTGGATATGTTTGATGAAAGTTCTGCTCCTATTGAGTCAAGAGTTCAACCACAGAAGCTATTCTCAGAACCTGTCCGGGTCATCGAGAAGTACCCGGCTGCGGAAGGTGAAGATTTGAACAAAAAGCATATGGTTTGCATTAACTGGCTGCTATCTGAGAAGCCACTAGACTTGGAAACAGAGCTTGCCTTGGGTTTTCTTGATCATCTATTAATGGGAACTCCTGCTTCTCCTTTGAGGAAAATTCTGCTGGAAAGTGGTTTAGGAGATGCTCTTGTTGGGGGTGGAGTTGAAGATGAACTCCTTCAGCCACAGTTCAGTATTGGACTGAAGGGTGTCAAGAAAGATGATATTCAGAAAGTAGAGGCGTTAATTGTGAACACTTTAGAAAAATTGGCTGAGGAAGGTTTTGATTCAGATGCTGTGGAAGCATCAATGAACACGATTGAGTTTGCTCTTCGAGAAAACAACACTGGCTCATTCCCACGTGGCTTAGCCCTGATGCTCCGAGCCATTGTAAAGATGCTTTTTTTTCATGATTAAACTTGGTTTTTGATATTATCTTTCACTTTTTCTTTTCCTTTTCTAATTGTCTTCTTTGATGGATTGCTTTACTGTAGGCAAAGTGGATCTATGATATGAATCCATTTGTACCATTAAAATATCAGAAGCCACTAATGGATTTGAAAGAAAGAATAGCCAAGGAAGGTTCTAAAGCTGTGTTTTCTCCACTGATAGTGAAATATATCTTAAATAATCCCCATCGGGTGACTGTGGAAATGCAGGTAAATTCTCTGAAGAACTGTACATCCTTTGATTACTTAATCACATATGTCATTTATGTTCGTACTGAATATGTTTTATCCTGGTTTGGATAGCCTGACCCAGAGATGGCTTCTCGTGATGAAGAAAAAGAGAAAGAAAACTTAAACAAAATCAAAGCAAGCATGACAGAAGAGGATCTTGCTGAGCTGGCACGTGCAACAGATGATTTGCGGCTGAAGCAGGAAACTCCTGACCCACCAGAAGCTCTAAAGTGTGTGCCAAGCATCTGTCTCCAAGATATCCCGACAAAGCCTGTGCATGTTCCTACAGAGGTACTTCCAATCTAATTGATATTGTGATGGATTGTTAATGCCGTGTTCTCTTAGTCCTATTTGCCGTGCTTGCTGGTGTAGGTTAGAGATATCAATGGAGTAAAGGTTTTGCAGCATGATCTTTTCACAAATGACGTTCTTTATTCTGAAGTTGTCTTTGATATGAGCTCGCTGAAGCAGGAGCTGCTTCCCTTGGTTCCACTTTTTTGGTGAGATGCTGCCTTTGAATAATTCTTTTCTTCTTGTTTTTTTTTTTGGGTGAGGATTAGGTTCTTTTAACTTTTGATTCCTTCTGATTTTATAGTTCTTTATTCTAATCCAATTAGTTGATTATGGTGTCCAAAAAGGTCAAGAAAACCAATGATATAAGAAAGGTGAAAATTAAGGGCAATCAGGAAAAGGAGAAGAAATGAAAAAGGTTGAGAAGCTTTTTTAAAATGAAAATTCACTGTTAAAGATTTTGCTCTGCAAATAGCTTTGAACTCTAAATATCATGTTGGTCTGATCCGTTATGAATTTGAAAGCAATCCTTGTCCCAGGAGTAAAGATCCTTTTTGTTTTGACTTAACGCCAACTACTTCTGGCCCTTTGGTAATAGTGCATCCTGCACATTTTTTATTGAGTATCTTTTTGACTTCAAAATGTTATAGGAAAATGTAAAGGTGTAGGCAATGACCCTGAATTTGTTGTCAAAGAATCCTTTTTCACTTGTAGAGATATGACTGGGAACCCAAGCATTTGTTGGAGCCTCATATTTATTGGTTTTCCCCTTTAAGTAGACTGTAATGCTCTTATTCAAAATATCTTGCTCAGTTTTTTTGTGAATGCTGTTATAGCTTATGTTTCTTCTCTCTTGTTCATCGTGGATTAGTTAGATTTTTAGTCTTTTTCTTTTTTCTCTTGAAAGCAACAAATTCCATGACTAGATGGCAGTTGCTGGTAGATTTTTGGTACATAATTGAGTGAGAATTGTGATGTGTTAGTAATTAAGAAATTGTAAATATTATAGAAGATAGGATAGTTAGAAGGAAAAAGTTAATTTGAGATCCAACTCAATAGATTAACATGAATGTACAAACAATTTATTTGTGAAGAAGTTGATATAAGTTAATTAAATTGCTCAACAGTCAGTCACTGTTGGAGATGGGAACAAAGGACCTGGACTTCGTACAGTTGAACCAGTTAATTGGGAGAAAAACTGGAGGAATATCAGTCTATCCCTTCACTTCATCAGTGCGGGGCAAGGAGGAACCATGCACCCATATTATCGTCAGAGGCAAAGCCATGTCCTCCCGGACTGGAGACCTTTTCAATCTGGTAAATTAATTTTATTATGTTCCAAGTTTTAGATGTTGCTGTGATTACTCCGCAAGGAGTTTAAATTCTTGACATGGTTATGATTAACCTTGACATTGTTACAATATTTTAGCTCTCAATTTCTCTGTGAGGTTCAGGTCTGTAACTTTATGTCTAACTCATGCCTTCTTTCATATATGATAATTTTTGCCATGTGATACAACTTCCATCAGCATGGTGTGATTTGTGAAGTGGCTTTTTGTAATATGAATCTTGCTTATGTAACATTTTTTGATCAGTGTTGGACTTTCAATAATCAACTGACAGTTGTGTTTCAAATTGGTTACTAGATCAATTGCATCCTTCAAGATGTCCAACTTACAGATCAAAAGCGTTTCAGGCAATTTGTTTCTCAAAGCAAAGCGAGAATGGAGGTAAACATTCAATTCTTCAACAAAAATTCTATGCTGTTTTGCGTGATTTCCATTTTACTTGCTAATCTTGGGAACTCTTTACTTTTAGAACCAACTAAGAGGCAGGGGTCACGGCATAGCAGCTGCTAGGATGGATGCAAAGCTCAACTCTGCGGGGTGGATATCTGAACAAATGGGTGGGGTTAGGTCAGACAACTTGCCTTTTCATTGCATTATCATTTTGCACTAGTTGGATATTTGTTCTTATTTTATTTTATTTTATTTTTTAGCTAGCTTTTATCATGAAATTTAACACTTAGTGCCAGGTATTTTAGATTTTTATTTTTGAATAGTTTATCTTAGTAATGTTGTGTTTCTAAATTGAGTTATTCCATAAATGTGCCCTTTCTTCTGCAATTGTTTTGTTTTGAAATACTGTATTCTATCAAATCTTTAGTTGTGCACTATGATGGACATATCAAAATGCTTGCAGCTACCTTGAATTTCTACGATCTCTTGAAGACAAAGTTGATAAGGATTGGTCTGAAATAGCCTCATCATTAGAGGACATACGGAGGTCCTTATTTTCAAAGTCTGGATGCCTGATAAACCTGACTTCTGATGGGAAAAATCTCACAAATGCAGAAAAGCATATCGACAAATTTCTTGATATGCTTCCTTCTTCTGCCCTAACTGAATCATCTTCTTGGACTGCACGACTTCCTTCAACAAATGAAGCTATTGTGATACCTACTCAGGTTGGACTTTTATGTGATTCTCCAACATTTCACTTCAACAGGCTGTGTTTTGTTGAACTATGTAACCGATTTGTTCCTGCATTTGTAGGTTAACTACATCGGAAAAGCAGCAAACCTGTATGAGACTGGATATCAGCTTAGAGGAAGTGCATACGTTATTTCTAAGTACATCAGCAATACCTGGTTGTGGGATCATGTAAGAGTTAGTGGAGGGGCTTATGGTGGATTTTGTGATTTTGACTCTCACTCAGGTAGAGTAATTGGTCAGAAATCTCTACAGCCATTTGATTGCCTTGATGTTACTCGTTGTGTCCTAACATCAGAACTTTTGTTTCAGGAGTCTTTTCCTTCCTTTCTTACCGGGATCCTAATTTATTGAAAACACTGAATATATATGATGGAACAAGTCAGTTCTTAAGAGAGCTTGAGATGGACAAGGATGCCCTTACCAAAGCTATTATTGGCACTATTGGGGATGTGGATGCATACCAACTTCCTGATGCGAAAGGATATAGTAGGTGAGTGAAACGCCAAAGCCCTTCTTCCTGAATCATTTTGATGTGGATGCTGCTGTGATGTTAATATTAAGGGACCACCTTTATCTTTTCTTATGAGTTTTCTTACCGGTAATACCTATACAATAGAATTCCTCATCCCTTGAACGATGAATGGAAATTGTGATTTTATTGAAGTCTTAATAGTTCTGAGACAAATTGATGCTTGACCTTTGATTTTTCTGTTATGGTACTTGCCTATGCAAATCGGCATGTTTATTCTCATCTCTTTTGATGCTTTTTCTTTTTGAATGTCATATGTGATTCATGAGTTAAATCTGCTCCTTCTTCTCTCAGTTTATTACGATATTTACTGGGAGTGACAGAGGAAGAAAGACAACAGAGGCGGGAAGAGATATTGTCGACAACGTAAGCGAAAACTGTATCTACATCTATATGTGCACTTATTTTTTTTTTTCAACAGAACAGAGGTTTATGGATCCTTTAAAGGATAATAAACTGATGTCTGTTCATTTTGTAGCACTGCCATTTTCTTTACTTTTTTGTTGTGAGATATGGTGAAGTGCTGATCTATTGTAAATTGATGAACTTTCTCTTTTAAGGCTGAAAGACTTCAAGGGATTTGCTGATGTGATCGAGGTAGTCAAAAGTAAAGGTGTGGCTGTTGCAGTGGCTTCTCATGATGATGTTGAAGCTGCAAACAGAGATTGCTCCGATTTCTTTGAAGTGAAAAAAGCTCTCTAGTATGTTAGGAAGCCCATTTTTTTTCCTATACTAATAAAATTATTATATCACTTTTCCATTCTTTTAAAGAGAAACACTGGGCAAGTTAAATGAACACAAGAGAGATGGTTCTGCAACTTTTGATCTCTCTCGTATGTCTTATTTTCTTTGTTTGCCTCACATGTATCATAAGAAATTTAGGAAAAATCTCTGTGTTGCAGTCTTCCTAATGGTAGGAAAACTGTTACATGAGATTGAGATTTTGAGTTCAACATTGGATTAAGTCATATCTATTCCCTTATCCTCATCCCATTCCTTGTCTTCCCTTTGCTTGCTAAAAGGATTTCAAAATAAATAAATAAAAAAAGGTCCTCTACATCATATACAATAATTCCCTTCCAATTTGAATTTTCTTATCTTTTACCATTTACAAAGATTTAGGATGTGACCATTTGACAACTCTTAATGGATTACTGTGAGACCCCTATATGATAAGTCTAACAACAATCATTTTTTTTAAAGTGAGGTTATGGTGGTCAAACTGTATTGGAAGTTTTTGTTGGTTTTAAGAGTGCTCATTCATATCCCATGTGAATTGAACGTCATTCAGTGTGGCACCATGTATGATTTGTAACTTTATTTCTTATTGCACTTTCAAAGGATAGTTGGAAGAAATTGTAGGAACTCAATTCACAATAAGTTTGCCCTTGAGACAGCCCAAGGCAACTTCTAAAATACGACAACAAATGGTTTGCAGATGATTGTTAGAGAAGAGATGATCAAAGGTTTTACCAGTACCATTGTGTTTACCTTGCATTCAGATGCATGCATAAACCACAGGCAATGTAACCTGCCTCACCATGTGTGTTCCCTTGCCAAAAGTACTTAAGTAGACGCACAAACAAGGAGACGTCTCTTGCCTCAAAGAAACTTCCTTTTTTCACCGCGGAACAACTTAGAGACCACCACCGCATTCCCCCTCCATTTTTTTTCTTTTGGTGTGGGAACACTTTCTTGGGTGTTGATATGGGAGACAGTTGTATTTGGTTCCAAATGTGAGAATAAGATAGAAGATCTTGATGGGAAATTTTTTTTTTTCTTGCAAACATTGCACCATGGAGGTTTTTGTGAACCAATAGTTGAATTTAACTGAGGGTTATGCAACTGTCATTTACTGTGGATGGATTGCTTCTCTAATCATTGTGATAGATGAGCACTTAGCTGTACTCACTGTCCTGAAGTTCATGTTACATGTGTAATTCCGTTGCATTACGTGTCCTTTTTACATCTTATCAGGAAAATCTTCTTGTTCATTGGAGAAATGCTCCATTGTCCAACTCTGTCACGGAGTTGTGATATGTTTTGCCTCGGTCTTAAGTAGCTATTACCAGTGACTAGAAATAATATTCACTTTTGCGTCTCCGGGGAATTCTATTCTTGTAATTACAGTCAGATCATTGCATGGCATTCTGTGTAAAAATAAAAACATCTTTTGTCAATGGAGTGTAGCTATTTGCGTGTTTATGGGTGAGTTAAAAAGGAAACTGACCAAATGCCTAACCAATGGAGAGTTGATGAATGCTGATATTTTTTTGAAAGCTGTGGCACTCATTCAAATACTGTTTTAAAATTGTTGTTTTTGGGGTATGGGGGGTCTTCTCTACTTAGATACTTGCGTGAGGCACAATCCTAAAATCGGCACTGGTAGTTTATGGGAAGCGAGCCAAATGAGGGATAGTCGTCAAGATTGGCATTTTGGGCTCATCTGCGAGTAGATGGGAGAGATATTGCCCTCATTTTGAGGGGGGGCGGGTTGTGATAAAGAGAGTCTGTCCAAACGTTTTCGGCCTTGCCTAACTGCCAATTTCTATCACTTTCATTTCCATTCTGATACAGCTGTAAGAATCCAATGCGATTCTAAAAGTGCCACAATATTTCCATTAGGTATAGTATTAATATATTATATTATTATTATGAACACCTTTTAAACTATCACTGTGTAAAAAATTATGGTCTTGTAATTTTTTTTCCTTCCATCCCGTTAATTTACAAATTATGTAAGAAATTCTATTCGTTTAGTAAGTTGGCCATTTTAATTACTTCATCTTCATGATAAAAAGACTCCGAGTCCGAATTCTAGTTCCATGCATGCCGCCTGCGTTCCCAAGGTTCCCTTGGGATTAGAAATGACACTCTCGATCAGAAGATAAGTATTTTTGTTTGTTTTCGATTCATCCAAAAACAAAGTAACCTGTACTACATGCAATGCAACCCAAGTGATCATTTGACTTGAAACATACCGTTTGTGATTGGAAGAACTTTATTGTGCCAAATTTCCTGTCCTTTTTTCTTTCTTTTTTTTTTTTAATAAAAAAATGATATTTGGAGTACAATGCATCTTTTAGGATAGTACTTCTCCCATAAATCAGATTCAAGCACGCTCTTTTATCATAACTTCACACATGAAAGTCATCACCAAAGGTCTCAAAACAATCCTTGCTTTCTGAATCATTCCAATTGTTTATTTTTTTATTTTATTTTTCCTTTGGGCTACTTTTCACCTTGGCAATCATGGTGGGTGTGTGTATCTCTCTGTAAGAAGTTCGCCCTCCCTCGTCGAAAGGACTACCAATATACTATAAATCTTGTAATCATGAAAATGCACATGGCAATGAATTAATGTTGTGTTTGGCTGAAACGAGAACTCTTAAATCTACCTCACCAAATTGTCGAGTGTGCAAGAGCCTTCCAACCTCCTATTCCTGAAAGTGCACGAATTGCTTCACCAAAATATTTTTAGTTATACAGATATGGAAGCCTTTGCTAGGCCAATAGTTGTTTGGCGAAAGTGACTGTTGCTATGCGCGACTTTTCCTTATTATTATTTTGATTTTTTAAAAAAAATTA
>JAWZTD010000123.1:587427-602154 GCA_035221335.1 Echites panduratus | reverse complement strand
TGGATTTTTTCAATTGTTGTTGGAAAAGATAGAAGCAATATTTGCAGGATAACTAAAGACAAATTCAAAAGAGGAGTCTCCAATCTGTTTCTTTTCTTTTTTTTCAAGTTTTAACAGAGAGCCTATAAAATTGGTGCCCCCGTTTTTAACTTTTTAAAAGAACTTCAACCACCCTACGAAGCGGTCATAATTCTGATTCCCGGTTACCCCCACTGCCTACAACCGGTCACCGCCTTCTCTTACTTCATTACCCATTTCTCTCTCTTCCCTCCTCCTCAAAACGACCCACCAGATCTCTCTCTAACGGCATCGCCATGTGCCTGTCACCGTTAACGGAGTCAGGACCACATGTTTCTGTTCTTCCAAAACGGCCTCTTCTTTTCTTCACCGTTGGATCACATCATATCCGCGTTTTATTCATTTTATTCCCCATTTTGCCCCTACAGTACAGCTCCCTTCCCCCCGCTCGCACACGCTCCTCTTTCTGCATCTCAAATGGCATAGCTTTCTCTGAAAGAATCACTCATATACATACGTCTTTTTGTACCTATAGATTCTTATATAATATGTGTATTTTCTATATCACATGCATATATTTATAAAGAGATAAGAGAGAATAGAGAGAGTGGGGGAGGCAATGGATGAATGTGTGAGTAGCTCCAAGAGATCAGTGGAAGAGATGAGAGCTGTAATGGAGGTTGGCAATAATGGAGGAGTCAAGATGAGAGATATGGATGAGATTTCGAGTAAGAGAAGAAGGAGTGATAGTAATGTATCGTATTTCGAAAATGTTCCGGAGTCGAATTTGAATTTGATGGATTCATCTTCTCCGGCGAATTCAACAACGTCATCTGTGAATACAGTTGTTGATGAGCACTCAACAGACGTCTTAGTTAATGGCTTGAGATCCACAGATCTGAAGGTGTTGAGATGATGAATTTCAAACTAGCTAGGATAGCAATTACTGCTTGTGTTTACTTTGTTATATAGTATTAATTCCTATATATCTTTAGGATTTTTCCTTTTCTTTTGAAGATTTTTTCTTTGGATGAATTGCTCATACATTTATTGTCCATCTACAGCTAGAAGATTCCGAAACTGAAAGTTCCACGTTCAGTATTGCTGAATTCAGGTTTGTATTCAAATTTGAATATCCGTAAACACGTCGTCTTCAATGTCTATCGTCTTCGGATATTATTATTATTTACGTTCCAAACTTTTCTTTTAAAACTCACTTGAATTTCAAAACTAAAACTGCTATCTGCAACAGTTCCTTTTCTGTTTCTTTTCTCTGTATGCACCTCGGAATCCCACTGTTACTTTACTCTGTCAATTTTTCATACCAATTAATATGCAGCTTTTTAAAAAGTATAATTTTTGTCTATTGTTCATTCCCGTGATAAAATTTTAAGATTTTGTTTCTATTCTATGAACAGGGAAACGAGCACTGCATCAAGCGAACTTTATCGTGGAGATTCAGCAGATGTTATGGAATCCTCATCTACAACGAAGTCGAAACAATCTAAACAACCCTCTCTGAATGATTCTCAGAAAGATTCTCATAGCAAATCTTCTGCTCGGGAAATGCCATCAGCATTAGCGGCCGAGATCGACGAGTTTTTCTCCACGTATGAAAAGGAACAGCGGAGACGATTTATTGAAAAGTAAGTTGTAGAAGACTGGTACATGGCTCCAAGGATAGGTTAATTTTCCAGTGTGGCGCATGATAAGAATCATCGCCCCACGCGTTCATTTTCGACTTTGTACTTTGCCGCTCCTCCTCGTAAAAGAGGAAAGCAGATATTTTACTCAGCTTTGAAGTAACGAGAAATTTCTGGTGACTTGCCTTTGTTTCAGGTACAACTATGATATAGAGAAGGACATGCCTTTGGAAGGTCGATACGAATGGGTTCCCTTAAAGCCTTGAATGAGAAAGGAACCAATATGGGAGAGAGAGGATGACAATTTATTCAGCAATTACATGCTATTCTACTAATAACACATTACACCTGGAAGCATTGCCTATTATTGTCTCTTTTCAGTGCCTCTTTGTTTTTACGATGCTGTTATAACTTTTAGCTTATTTAAATATAAGCCTATGTCTATTGTCTGGTGTGTACAGAGCATATGGTTCAATATTATGCCAAGAAGAAGATGCAGCAGCTAGCAAGGGCTAGAGAGAGAGCGTAAGTCCTCCACAATTGGTAATGCGGTCTTTTGAGTGGGATACTGAGCCACCATTTCTTTCAGAATCTTCTTTTGTAACTTCTTTCTGTGTAGAAAACATGGATCTGTTAAAAATTACATATTTATAAGTATTAATTTTGAGCTATCCCATATGATTATGATCTGATCAGTCAGTGTTCAAATTGAGTGGGCAGCAACTGCATGCATGCCTTACTGCCTACTGTTAGCTAGTGGCCGTAGACTGCTAGAGCCTCGAGATTTTGCTGTTAAAGAACTAACTGATCAGTGATTTGATTGATTGATGGATGGATTGAAAAGGGGATATGGGATGGATGGTTTTCGTGTTTATATATATTGCAATACGGGATTTGAAAAGTTTGCTTTGTTTCTTCTCATTTGGCTTCATCCAGCATACAATTGAGAAAAATGGAAAAATTCAATTATATGATCATGAATTTTGCAACTTCATTTTGCTACAATATTTCACATTTTACGATTAAAATTTTTTATCTTGTATTTATATATGAGAATTAAAAAAAAAGATTGAGAAAAATAATAATTGCCCATGTTATATTGCGGTCTGTTGTTAGTTTCTGCTTTGTATGGGGCCATGCATATTGGGACATAAGAATATTTGTGGGACAATGTGTAAGCGGGGTTTGTGGTGCTTTACGTTTGTTTTTTGAGGAAATTTTTGTTCATTGCTTTTGGAAAATAAGTAAATGATATAGGAGAAAAAAAGAAGTGAATAGTAGTATTTGAATCGACGGAATATGTTTGACTGTTCAAAATACTTTGTTCATTAGTCTTTTTCGTCAGTGTATATGGTACTTTGGTACATGTTTTATCTGTCTCAAACTCTCAAGAGAGGGTAGGCCAAGAGCAAAATAAGTAGCCCTTTATCAATTGCTATATTTGAGAGGTCTTAGGTAAAGTTCATGCAATTTTATATATACTACGAGAATTATAGCAATTAGACCTTCAAAAATTTCATTTCTTTCTAAATTAATAAAAATTAGTAGTCAATATATGGTAGTATATATGCTTTTCTTTACATTATGCAGCCCAAAATTTAAAATTCTGCCAAAAAATTCCCCACAATAATTTAGGAATAATATTGCATAATAAAGTGAAATAAAGGACTACAATTTCAAATCAACGAAGCAGTATTTAGTTAACTCTATCGTAAAATTTAAAGTTTTTTTTTCTTTTTTAAGGAATGTAGTGTATATTCTAGTTTTATTAAGTTTATAACTAGTTACTAACAATATAATTGACTTGTGTGATTCCGTTGTAAAAAATAAAAGGGAAGACACTTGCATCACTAGATTGTGACAATATAATAGACACCTAGTTTTGCTCCAAACAAAAATGACGACCCTGAAATAAATAAAATATATTGAAAAAATATATTTTTTAAACAATATTTAGGTTGGACTAGCGTGCACCTTAATTGTACCATTAGTAATTACAAATTTATCAAAAATAGAATTTATAATAAGATGGAATCGAATATGTTACGTAAACATTACTTTCATATTGAAAATATTTAAAAACAAAACTCATGAATTCGTCTTTTTATTTTTATTTTTTGAATAATTAATCCATTTTTTCAAATTAACCTTCGAAGACTTAATAAATGTTTTATTGACACTTTCTTTTCAGATCCTTCCCAATAATTTAAATTTAAATTTGTTTAGAGAGAGAGAGTCTCACTCACTAAAGAAAAATTGAGTATTATGGGAAAGGCACATGAGAGAGAAGGAAAACATCATGTGGGATGTTAATTTGTTTAGTGGTATTTTTACTTTTTTAGCATATTATTTATAAATTTTAAAACAAAGCTCCTTTTCCCTTAATAATAGTAAGTAATAAATAAATAAATAACCACTCAAAAGCTTTAACAAACTGTAAGCACAGAAATTGAAGCCAGGCCGGGGGTGCGTGGTAGCGAGGAGGACTCGGGGAGTGGGCAGAAAGAAAGATGGCACAGTGCACGTGCCTTGTTGGAGGTGCTGGAATGGAAGTCAGCTGACTTCCATGTGCTTTGGATCTGCTGCAAAAGCCAAAAAATACTCTCAAAACCTTCTTTTTAACCTTTTTTTTTTTTTTAACGCATTAAATATTCAAATATTATGTATTGATTTAGTTAAAATATCAAAAATAATCCTTATTCAAATTATCTAAAAATTCATAACAATAAATAATCTTAAGGGTAAACATGAAAAAAGTATAATAAATATTCATAAAATTTTTCAAGTTTAAAAAATAAATTTAAGGGTATAAAATAAATTATATTTTGAATCAGAGAGTGTAAATTAAAAATAAAAAGAAAGAGGAAGGTGGGAGAAAAGAAAGAAAGAATGTTGCCCAATTCCCATCATTTATTAAAATTCAGGTTTTCTAATTGGACATTGGATTGGAGAGCGAGGAAGGTTGGTTTTTTGGTTGGTTCATTGGTTTCTTTCTTCTCCAACTCCAAACTCATACTGCGGAATATAATACTCTCTGCTGCACATTCTCATCTCAACATCCGTTTCCTTTTACGAAGCAGATTATGATTATCTTAAATTTTCCAACACTGCAGAAAAGAAAGTGGATTCGGTTTCTTCTATATATTCTTGATTTCTGTGCAACTTTTGGTTTTACTTCTGCTTCTGTTAGTGGTGCTACTTATCCATTAAAAGGAGAAAAGAATTTTGTACACGGACTTTTTTTTGCCACTTGAGTCCTCGGTGATGACCCTTTGATGCTAAAAAGTTAGCGAGATAATGAGTAAAATGTAGCGTGAAAAGTTTTGGAATAGAAGTGACGTATCGAGAAAAAGCATGAAGATAGTTGGCCACAGATATAAATGAGAGAAAAACTTGATTTCTAAGTGAAAAAGAAGGATTATTTATACATCTACAAATATATATACATATATATATAAATATATATAAATAAAGATGAAAAAAGAAATCAAGATTCATAAGATAAATTACAATTTCTAATTATATAATATCAGGTAGCTTCCAAGTCATTATTATCCTTAACATGTTTAACACCACCCTCAAGCTGTTGTCTCCAAAGATGGATTGGAGAGGAAGCTTGGAAACAATGTACTTTAAGACATGGCGATGTAAAGGCTTGGTTAAAACATTTGCAAGTTGAAGACGAGATGATATGGACGGAGACTTAATGAAGCCTTATTTATACCTTTCACGAACAAAGTGACAATCAATTTCAATATATTTGGTTCGTTCGTGAAAAATCTAATTTTCCACAATCTTAATAGCAACATCATTGTCACAAAAAATAGGTACAGTAGAGGATAAATATGTTGGGTTTAAGACCCACAACTCAAACCCATAGAAACAAAAATAATAAAAGAAGCTTAAAAGAAGAAAAAAAAAACACATAATATTTAACGTTGTTCGGTCTCTTAACGTGGTTCGGTCTCTCAACTACATTTACATCCACGACCCATCAATAAAAGAGGGAAAATCACACTAATAATTTTTGAACGGAAAAATTATAAACCCTCTCAAATAGTCTAGCTTTCTAAGCTTATAACTCTCAAAACTCAGAATACTAAATAACTCACTTGATTAATTTATTACAAAGGATTTAGCCTTCTTTTATAGATGGCCAAACCCCTCAATCTCCTCTACAACTTCGATGTGGGATTTGGAAAACCCACAACAAAATGTTGATGAAGGTCATGAAGAAGAAAACTGAGCCATTGAAGTTCAGTTGTTGTCATTGTCATTGCTATGTATTCAGATTCAACAAAGCTCCTAGATAAAGTATGTTGCTTCTTGGACTTCCAAGAAATTAAACCATCTCACACTAGAATGCAAAAACCAGTTACTAACTTGTTGTAGTGTCATATCTTGCCTATTCTACATCGGGGTAAGCAGTAAGAAAGAAAGACGTTTTAGAGTTGTAATGAAGACCAGGAGTTAGTGAAGTTTTGATGTAATGAAGAAGATGATGAGCTACTCTCAAATGATTTACTTTAGGAGCATTAAGAAATTGACTAATATCAGAGCTTGTATTTGTAAGATAGATCAATTTTCCAATAAGCCTTCTATAATGTGTAACATCATGAAATGGTTATGAATCTCCTTCGTTGAGTTTTTTGTTAGGATCCATAGGCATTGTAACTGGCCTGCAATTAACAAAACTAAATTCCTTGAGTAAATCTAAAGCATATTTCTAAGCCCCAAAAGAATTTTAAATCCCCAAGATCTTTAATTTGAAACAGACTATGCAAGAAAGACTTCAATTCTTTTAGTTCAAGTAGATTATCCCCTGCCAACAAACAGCCATCAACATAGACCAAGAATGCCAAAATGAAACAAAACCATTAGAATGCTTGATGAATAGATAGGGGTCTGCTTGAGATTGACTGAAACCCAACTTAGAAGAGCTGAACTGAGCTAGGCATTCCACTTACATACCTTTCTAGTATCAGAATTCTTAAAACTAGGAGGAATGTATACTTTTTTATCCAAATTCGGATGTAAGAAGGCATTATTTATGTCAAATTGTTGCAAAAACCACCCATTAGCAACACCAAAAAGCTATAAGAGTTCTGATTGTAACCATCTTTGCAACTAGAGAAAAGTATCCAGATAATCTATTCCATGTTGCTGAGTGTAGCCCTTGTCTAAAAGCCTTGTTTTATGCCATTCAATACTTCCATTAGAATGATATTTAATCTTCCATACCTATTTACAACCTATAGTCTTTTTTCCATATGGTAAATCAACAATTTACCAAGTCTCATTGTCTTGTAAAGCTTTCAATTCTTTATCTATTGCTTCACACCAAAGGGGGTCTCTGGAAGCCTCTTCATAGGTGCTAGGTTCTTGCAACAAAGTTAAATTACAAGAAAAAATTCTATGACTAGTACTCAAATGATCATATGGGAATGCTCTATCCAAGTTATGTGGTATAGAAGAAGAAGAAGAAGGAATAGACAAAAGTTGAGAACGAACATAATCAAAGATACCTATGGATATGATGAACTCTAATAGATCTTCTAAGAGGTAAATTGGAATAATCAACCACATCTACATAATGTATAGGTGGCAAATGATCATGAAGTTATGTATTTGATGTGGAATTGTCTGTGGATGTAACAAATGGTTTTGTAGATGAATAAGGGATTGTGGAAGGGACTAAAAATGGTGGTTCTACAGATGTATAAGGAATTGTGGTAGTGACTACAAATGGTGGTTTTGCAAATGTATAAGGGAATGTGGAAGGAATTGAAATTTGATCATTTGTTGAAGCTACAATATGGTTATTACTAGCAGAATAGTAGGTGTATATTGTTGTTTTCGTAAAAGGAAAATATTTTCATGAAAACAACAATCTCTGGAAACAAAAATTTACTTGGTTTGTAAGTTTTGCAAAAGAAAACATTTAGATTAAGCGGAGATACCTAAATCAATACAAGGTTGTCCTCTAGGTTCAAACTTATGTCTATGAGAAGGTATGGTACAAGCATAAACCAAGCAACCAAAAACCTTGAATTGATCATATATAGGAAGTTTCTGATATAAAACTAAAAAGGAGATTTGTATTTCAAGTAAGGAGTGGGAGTGACATTGATAAGCTTTGAGGCATGTGCAATACAATATCCCCAAAATTTAAGTGGCAGATTAGCTTGGAAACATAAGCTCCTTGCAATGTTTAAAAGGTGTTGGTGTTTTCTTTCAACAATGCTATTTTGCAGAGGGGTATCTGGACATGTTTTTTGATGTAAATATTTTGCAGAGGGGTATCTGGACATGTTTTTTTATGTAAATATTTTGCAGAGGGGTATCTGGACATGTTTTTTGATGTAAAGTGCCATGACTTTGATAGAAATGTGGCATATCAAACTTAAGTCCATTATCAGTTATGATAACAATTTTTTTATTAAACTGAGTATGAATAAGAGTAGAGAAATTTTGTAAGATCTGTCTGGTTTCAACTTTGGATTTCATAAGATAAGTCCAAGTAAAAAAGCTAAAGTCATTAACAATTGTACCGAAATACAAATGACCATTTAACTTATGAACCTTGAAAGGTCTCCAAACATCAACATGAACAAGTTAGAAACAAGAAGTAGATTTGACTCACTAATAGGAAACATAAGTATTTTTTGTTTGGCTAAAGGACAAATACTACAAACAGTAACTTTAAGAAGCTTAATCAGTACAATGAAGCTTCAAAGCTTTGAGACAATTATTAGGCAAGTGTCCTAAACGATAATGCTAAAGAAAAGTCTTATTGAAGCTTGATCATGTTCAATAGGAGTGGCTAAAACCAAGGAGGAATCAAGTCTGATGTTAAAAAGAATGTAAAACAAAAGAATATGATGTGGTGTTGCAATCAAGATGATTATTGCCTTGGACTTTTTTAGCTGATCCAACTCTCTTTGAAGTGAGTGAATTGAGTGAATTCTGAATCACACAAGAGTTGGGAGTAAAAATAATGACAGGAGTTTTGAACAACAAGTTGTCCAAGAGAGATAAGATGAAAAGAAAAAGAGGGAACAAAAAATACATTATAAAGTTTCAAAGAATCAGTGACTTGTATTGTGCCTTTGTGTGTGACAAGGAATTACTACCATTAGGAAGTTTAATAGAAATGTTGTCAATAGAAACCAAATCAATAAACAGAGAAAGAGTTCTACAAATATGATCACTTGCTTCAGAATGTAGAATCTAACAAAAAAGCTTTAACTGGCTGTGATGAAGAGTGAGATGCATTCATGGTCAAGGCAGTAGCAGAATATTCATTCTCTACAGAAGATTGAATTTCTGTCTTGTTAAGAAGTTGCAGCAAAGCTTGATATTATGTGGCATTCAAGGTGTAACCAGATGCTCTTTTCTCTACTTTGTTCAATTTCTCCTTCTACCTGGTTCTCTTGGTTTTTCCCTTCTTGAATATGATCGACATGACCAGATGATTTATTGTTCTTAAACTTATAAGTAGAATGGTATTTATGCTTCTTGTTACACCTTCAACTGTATGCCCATTCATGCCACAAAAAGTTCATAGAAATTGTTTGTTCTTACTGCCTATTGCACCTCGTTTAACACCACCAAGACCTCCAGGTTATTTGCCACTCTGAAAACTTTGGTTTAACATGACTTGACCATTTCCTTGAAAACTCTGATTTCGAAGAATCTTAGAATTACTATTTCCTTGAAAACTCTGATTTCAAAGAATCTAAGAATTACTTACAACATATTGCAATTGCTTTTCTATGGTTAATGTCATATTAAACACCTTACTAATGGTTGGAAAAATAGACATACTTAAGGCTTGATTCTTCACACCAGCAAAACCATCATTCAAGCCTTTTAAGAACCTAATGACATAACCGAAGTCATTCCTTTCTCAAATTCTTTTCAACAAACCATAGCCACATTCAGAATCATAATCAATAGGAGCCAAAGGTTTTAAGAACATAATGACATAATTGAAGTCATTCCTTTCTTTAATTCTTTTCAGCAAACCACAGCCAAATTCAGAATCATAATCAATAGGAACCATAGGCCTAACTTGAAACATTTCTTCCCTAAGAATCTTAAGGTTTGTGTAATAGTTAATTATAGATAAATTTCCACGTTTCAAGGTATACATTTCCAAGAATGTTAAGGTTTGTGTAATAGTTAATTACAGATAAACTTCCTTGTTTCAAGGTACATATTTCTTCCAACAAATCAGTATATCTAAAAGTTGTACCAGTTGCAAACCTCTCTTAAAAATCAGTCCACATAGAATGTGAAGTTGTGAAATAGATAATGCCCTATCCAATGGATGGACTAACAACATTCAGAATCCAAGAGATTAGCATTTTGTCATATTGTTATCACTGTGAAGCACATGGATCACTAGCAGACTGTTTAGGAATCGTTCCTTGAACAAAACCTATTTTGTTCTTAGTAAAGATCAACCTTCATGGAAGTGCCCCAGGTGGTGTAATTGACGCCATTGAGAGGATCCTTCACCAGAACTTGATTGCTACTTGCACTCGGATGAAGAAAATATTCATCACCATTGAATTCCTGATTGCTCATCTTTGATTTCAAAATCAAACCTCAGAAAACCTAATTTGACAAACAAAAGAACTCCAAGGAAGAAGCAACAACCAATTGGAAAAGAAACATAGAAGAAGAAATCTAATAATCAAATATTAGATACCACAACAATCGAAAGAGAGCCAGAAGAGAAATCTCAATCTCCAATCTTTACATCAATAAGGCTCTGATACCATGAGAATAAGTATGAACATAGTTGCTAGAGAGAGAAAGGAAAGAAAAGCTTAATTTCTCATTGAAAAGAAGGATTGTACATTTACAAATATATAAAAATATATACAGAAAGATGAAGAAGAAAACAAGATTATTTCATAAGCTAAATTACAACTTTTAACTAACTAATTAACTAATCTATTAACTAGCACTCAGGTAGCTTCCAAGTAAGCATCACCTTTAACATGTTTAACACTTATCTTAAAAATAGATTCTTTATGAGCATTTATAGTAAGAGACTATGGAAGTAGATTATTAAAAGAAGTTAAGTTTCAATCCTCTTCCAAAGTTAATTGGAAATAAACTAAAATCATATATTGCAAGTTGCAACTATAATAATATTAATGAATGTAAAATTATGTAATATACACCACCACTCTCGCATGCACGATATAAATCATTTAAACATGTTTTGTTTGTTTTGTAACTTAAGATTGTTTTACAATTATTCTTGTATATACACGATAATTGTATGATTAAGATGTTTTTTCCATATCTATTAATATTCTGTTTCATTTATTATAAATAAGGACAATTAAATTATTAATGCAAGGGATGAAAGAGATATTTTTTACATAACTACATTTATGAGTTCTTCATCTATGTAAAATGTCGGCTAATGGTTTATATTGCAGGAGGGAGGTTTAGTGTCTAATATACCATAATAAATTATATGAAATAAAAGTTTAGAGAATATAATTTTTGGCAAATCAAGAGAATCCAAGATTTAGATTTTCCATATTGACAGATGTGGTTTTTGGAAGGAAACATTGACCAAGATCCTTCATTTCCAAAATCCTCTCAAAGCAATTGCTAACTATCCTCCCAAAATCCTCATCAAATATTTTTTCCATATATTTAATTTCTTAATTTCCATGAATTGATTGATTGATTGGGAGATCGAGGTGATTGATTCGACTACTAAAAATGTCATTCCTCCTACACCCATACAAAGGGTCATTCACAGAGATTTAGAAATCACCACCATCAAGACGAGGTCATTCAAACCCATCCTATTGGAGCTCTCGAGTCTCTCCAAAGGTCTTCATCAAATCTTTGAAGCATTCTTCGACATTCTTCATCAAAGGAGGAAGTGGAAGCCTTCAACAAGTATTAATCAAGTGTTCGTGGGAAAAGCTCATTAGATCGAATCAAGCCTAGTGCCCTTGTTTGACGTGTTCTCACTCTAAAGAGATCATACCACCAAGAGAGGGTCATTTAAATACAACCTATTGGAGCTTTCAAGTCTCTCCAAATATCATCATCAAATCTTAGGATTCTTTGGCATTCTTCATCAAAGGAGGAAGTGGAAGCTTTTGACAAAAATCAATCAAGCATTAGTGGGAAAAAACTCGTTTGATTCAGGATCAAGCCTAATGAACTCTTTTTAACTTGTTCTCTCCACCAAAAAGGAAGTCAACAAGTCTTGCCCATTGGAGCTCTCAAGTCTTCTAAAAATGCCATCATAGTGTTCGTGAGAAAAAGCTCGTTATATCCGAAATCAAGCCTAGTGCCCTCGCCTCAACATGGTCTCACATCAAATTGAAAATTAGGAGGATTTCTCCAGTGTCACGAGTTTTCTAATCTCCTAATTGCATACACGAATTTTCTTGTGAACATTTTTTTTAATGGTATCTAAGCTAATAGAAAGAAATTGTTGCCTCTCAAGGAGTAAAATAAGATTCAATATTCTTAAAACTCACCAAAACCAGAATCTGTAGAAAGATCGAATCGAATCCACTACCCGCAGCATGCAAACTGTATATCCGAACAACCACTCGGTCATACCCTTGGATGCTTTTAAATTGTACTTAGTGAACTTGAAGAGAAAATTAAATATGAAAAATAATAGTCTCATTAATTAAAAATATTATATATATAGTTACAAAGGTTAAATTTGAAATTATATATATTCTCCATTATTAAATAAAATATATATAACCTCTATCATTTTTCCTTGACACGTGTTAAGAAAAATTTATAATTTTTTTTAAAGGTCGAATTACAATGTAACCACCAGGATTCAACCCCTCGCCCCTCCTAAGGAGTAGCAAGCGAGTTCCCACTTCACCCTGGGTGGGGGTTAATTATTTATCATTTTGATTGCCTAAAAAGTTCATTACAATGTATACCTTTATTTAAATTTTGAAGTATATTGTTTCATCTACTTTTACTTCTTTACCTCATTTAAGGAAAATACATAGACATGATTTTTTTTAATATTAGAAGAGATGAAATTTCATCATAAAATACAAATAATTAAATGAAAAAAAATTCATTAATGGAGTAAATTTAAGTTGAGGTGCTTATGTAGAAAAGAAAAAAAATAATGAAAATGACAAGGGAAAGTACTACTCCCTCCGTCCAAAATATAAGTCTTTTTAGTCTCTTGTGTACAATACATATTTATTATGTTTTTCCCACTCTTACCCTTCATTTATTATAAAGAAATATAATTATACTTATAAATATGAAAGATAAGATATATTTTAAATATAACAAACAAACATTTATTATTTCTTAATCCATGTGAAACGGCAACTAATACCTTATATTATGGAAGGGAGGCAATATTACTATTCATGGCTTCGTGACATAGGTGGCTTTGGGGATATATATTTACTATTAGTAGGTCTTTCATCTAGAAAAGAAAAAATAAAATAAAATAAAAGAAGGTACCCTTAAGAAATTAATTATTTGAGTTGGTTGATAATCAGACATCCTTCTTCAAATACGATAAAATAATATTTAAATCTCTAAAGATATAAATTTTTTAAAAGAAACTTACAATATTTTTTATATCTAAAAAATTGGTTTTTCTTTTTTAAATATAATCCTTTTTCCCTATTAAAACTTATATACCAAATTTATTATGCAAACCTAACATAAACTATTAAACAATAAAGAGCTTCAATTTTTACCAATTCCTAAATTCCTCAAGATTGAATTTTTCTAAAAAATAAAAAATATTTTTATATTTCCCATTTTTATTTACTTTCTTCTAAAATATAATGAAAAATATAATTTATAATTCAAAACTCTCAATTAATCTAGATACATAAATTAATTAAAAATTCATCCATTCAACTTAATCTAGTGAAATAAGAACTAAATATTATTAAGTAACATTTTTCAATAATTCTAATCTCCATAGTTTGTTTTCAATATCTAAAAGGAATATCCGAATTTAATTTAAAAATCATACTTCATTTCATATTACAATAGATTTTCAAATCCGATTACTTCACTAAAGCATGTTATTTGTCTAAATTAATATTTTTAAAATATCTAAAAACTAGTATTCATAAATTTAATCTAATCCTTGTGTGTAAGACTAAATCATTATACAAAATTAATTTTTACCAATTGCTTTTAAAAGATAATAATGTCAATAATATTTTCTAATTCAATAAATTAAATCATATTGCTCCATTTAAAATCAATTTACTTATATTCTATGTGCTATCAGTAAATAAATAAGGGTTTGAAATTTTAATTTTGTACCCCTATATATGTTCATGCATGCAATATTATTGCAATTTCAAACATTGCACTAACATATATAAATATATAATTGAGTGATAATGTTGCCCATTTGAATGTTGGGGGAGGAGAGTGTAAATACACTAAAATCAAATAAAACTCTTTGGGAAGTAATAATGCCAAACTTAGATTATGTTCCATTGAGTTGGCTAACAAAGGGAAAGAAATTAATGAAACTAAAAAAACTTACTAGAAAAGGAAAGTGATTGAATTTTAAAAAAAAAACTATATCATACTAAGAGGGAAACATTAATCAAAGTAAAAAACTTACTACAAAAGGAAACCGATTGATTTGAAGGGGAAAGAAAAACTATATGCTTCTAAGAGGGGAAACTAATTTCTTCTAAATCTTTCTAGCTAAAACTTAACCCCAATGTAAGTGGGGAATCACGGAAAACTTCATAGTTCCATTCTTACAATTAAAACCGTCAGCTTCACCACTTGCAAAGAAGAGAGGTTGCAATCCTCTAAGCACGAACTGAAATCCTTCTCCAGCACCTTGTGCTACACCTGCAATTCTTCTTGCAAAGCGGAGGTCACAAGTAATGAAGCTCCAATAGTTTGGTAACAAGTATACGCTTTGTGGAATTGTTTTACCGTCCGGAACACCATACTTGAATACTGAAAGAAAAATAAAGAAACCATATAAAAAATCATAATAATAAAAGAATTCTCACTAATATTAATGGAGAATTAA
>JAWZTD010000123.1:555723-577328 GCA_035221335.1 Echites panduratus | reverse complement strand
TTATATTTTTAGATTTGTTTTTAATTACTTTTCACAAAAATATTCCAAAAATCCCCCTTTTTGTTATTTGTTGATTGATGATTAATTAAATTTGAATTCAATTCCCTGTGGGTTCGACCCTACTTGCCGTACTGCATAGTTTGGTAATTAGGTTTAATTTGCGTGTATTGCGATGCGCACAGTCAGGTTGTGGTGAGGATGATGGTACCTGTGATATATAAGAAGTATGAAAATAATATAAAGGGGTACAGATGGAGATTGAAGATGTAGTCCCAAAGGTGTTTAGGAGGAATTGAGGAGAATTTGAAGAAATTGAAGTGCAGGGTGTTCGGACAAGAAGTGATCACGGAGAAAAAGATCGAGTAGTTTTCTTTGCTGCTTCCATTTGGCTTATTTTGACTATTAAATAATACAATAAAAAAAAGAGAAAAATAGCCAGAAATGGAAGAAAATGAGGGGGAAAAAATCAGATCTAAAGCTAGAGGAGTAGATTTGGGGTGGAAGCCGATAAGAAAAATGGTGAGAGAAGGAAAAAAGAGAATGTAAGACAAAATTACCTTTGTAAAATACACTTGAGTGAGTGGCACATGGGGTGCTCCATGACTTAACCCCCCATATAGATGAAAGAGCTCTTTTTATACCTTAAAGGTTAAATCCATACAATTTAAAGTTGACCGGTTAAACCTAAATTTTTTAAAAGTTTAAAGGCACTACACCTTTTTATCCTAATTAAAATATCTATAATATAAATAGAAAAATTCAATTTTAAAAAGATAGACTAATATTTATCCCATTCAAAAGTCCCAGTGACTTAATACAAATATTGAAAAATGAAAGAATTGGCTTTAAATAAATTACATTAACCTACAACAATATAAGTTATATAAGATATACCCGATTCACATAGAGTCATGTTTATAAAATTTTGACCTATGTAGTTTGACATAAATAAAATTCCCAAGTATTTTTACATAGATATTGAGGATGATATCAAAATTTTAAAATTAAAAATATATTTTAATTTTAATTTTAAAATTAAGTATTAATTCTAATACAATTGATTTTGATCAAAATAAATTATATCTATATTCAATTAAATTGCATGGTAGTAGTGAATTCCATTATTAATTTACATGAAAGAATTTAAAAGTAAATAAAAAGATGGTTATGGTAAGTAGTACACAATATTTTCTCCAAAATATTAACAAAATGAGAAATACGCATACGATGATATATACGACCGCCAAAGGTAGTAGAAGTCGGGAATTCAAAATGTTAAAAGGGGCCATGTAGAAGAACAATGAAGATGAAGTTTAAGCCATAGTTTTCCTCTCTTCCCTTTTCCCCTTCCTCTGTTCCTTTTCTCTCTTCTACCTCTGGTTCTTTGATCGTGTTGGCTGAGAGAGAAAATGGTGGTCTCAAAGAAGGCTTTAGACTATGAGAAAAAGCGGCTGCAGATTCTCGAACAAAACAAGAAGAAATTCGAAGAGCTCAATCTCTCCAAGCTCGCTCAGACTCTCCGTTCCACCACCACAAGCCCCAAGCCCTCTCCTGTAAATATCAATACCTCTTCCTTCCTGGCTGGCTCTGAGATTTTTCTTTTCTTTTTTCTTTTTTTTTTTTTGGGGGCGGGGGGGGATGTGGAGTTGTTGGGTTGGCTGCTGCGATTTCATTTGGAGAAACGGTTGTTCTTATTTTTAATCTTGTTTTCATTCGCTTTGTTTTTTGTGAACAGATGAAGAAGGTAAAGTCGAGGGTACCTCGGCAGCCTGTGGACCTTTCCACTTTAAGAAGGTCTAGTCGGGTTGCAGACAAGCCGCCTCCCAATTACAAAGATGTATGTTCTCCTTAAGTTTAATGTTCGTTTTTTCATTTTTGGCAAAACTTCTGATTCATAGATTGTTTTCAGTTTCGCAGTATTAGAGTGCCATTTTTCTCATTGATCCTTCAAAAGATGGTGTAAAAAGATGTTTTTTTATTATTATTTTTGCCTGTTTATCTTTTCTGTTTATGTTCTTCTATGGACCTGCTCGAAAGGTGCTCGACGTAATGGTTTTTTTCATTAGAATCCTTATAGATGATGAATAAATGTTAGTCCCATATTCTACTGGTGTACACGTTTTTCTTTATACTGATTTATGTGTGCTATTTTCCTAATTTACATATTTCTGTTAAGTTAGTCCCTATCTCCTATGTGTCAACAGAGAACTTTGTTTTTATTGATTATGAAATTGACTTCTGTAGAGTGTAGATTCATTGGTTCTAAGAATGCAGCAATGCACTTATCTTATTGTCTTTTGGTTGACAGGCCCCAATTGAACCTCTTGGAAGGCCAAGGAGGTTTGATACATGAACTAGAGCTTCTTTAAATAAATTTTAATTCTTTGATTCAGCTTGCTGATCTAAGTTTTAACTTTCTTTGTTTTTGGATAACCAATTACAGCTATATTAGAAGGGATTTATTAAATAGAGTATATGCCTCAGATGAAAACAGGCAATATGCTGTGGAAAGAGCAGAAGAGTTACAATCTGGTTTAGATCCAGAATTCCCTAGTTTTGTCAAGCCCATGCTTCAATCTCATGTTACTGGTGGTTTTTGGCTGGTAAGTTTTAAACTCGAAACATACTGTCAAGTTGTTATGTATTCATAGAAAACTGAAAAGAATTGAACACTTCAAACACAACTTCTACTGTTTGAGTATTTCAAATAGGGTCTTCCAATCCAATTTTGTAAGACACATCTTCCAAAGCATGATGAAACTGTGATATTGGCTGATGAAGAAGAGGAGGAATCACCCACAAAGTACCTTGCTATGAAAACTGGACTTAGTGGTGGATGGAGGGGTTTTGCCATTGACCATGAACTAGTTGATGGAGATGCACTGGTTTTTCAATTAATTGAGAGTACAAAATTTAAGGTAATTAAATTTTGCCATTGGCCATGAACTTCAGTTCTTGTTTTCTTCACTCTTCTCACAATAGCTTAGAGTAGTCATACAAATTTCTTCCTGATTAATTCGACATTGTTCTCTTATCAACAGTTTTTTATGGTAAAGAAAATATTTGGTCTTTTGCACTTTAACACACAAGCAAAGATAAAAGGCTATAAACACAAGTTCTTTTACGGGGTAAAAATATTTTCAACTACCTCTATAATTTCTGTGTGACTATTCTCAAGGCTCTTTTGACATAATTCTTGAGGTATCTAATATTTCGTCATACACCAAGGAACTAGTGTTGTACAGAAACTTCCTTGGAGATGCAAAGAGAATTGCACAAATCATCTCCTGTTTGGATTATCCTTTTGTGGTTTGTGAATTTTCCATTACAGAATTGCATATGGTATACAAACAACTAAGGCTTCTCTCAAGGTTTGTACTTTATAAGTTATACCTCCTCCATCGAAAATTAAATGTCATTTTCTTGGTGTGTTTATTTACCCCATTTTCACCTTCATTCTCCATCCTTCAGCACAAAAATTATACGTGCTAATTGGAGTCTATTTTTCTTTCAAAATAAAAAACTGACTCATTCCATTTTAAATGAGTGTTTTAATTTGGTTTAAAAAAAAAAACTTCATTAAGCAAAAAAAAAAAACTCAAATTTAAAGTTACATTTACCAGAATTTTATGGAATTCAATGACACCATCCAACTGAATGGTGTATCCAAACTGAACCTTAAATAAACATAAATTTTATATACAATCCATAACTAACATTCTTAATCGAAGAATTATCTTCTACTATCACATCTAATCTCACCACTAACATAATATAATTACTTAGTAATTCTTTTATTAAGGATCATAGGATCCTTTAAATTTTATACTATGTCAGTAGCAAATTCATTGAGGTTCTCCTGATGATATTGATTGGATTTCCAGGTTTATATTATAAGGGTAAATGGTTCTGAAGATGACAAGAAGTAAACATAGGTTTCTTGCATCACTGCAGAGTAAGCAAGAACTGACATTCCTTATCTGATGTTTTACCGCTCTAGCAATAGTTTGATCCATATTTCCTTCTCGGAAGTCTTTTTGTTGCTGATTGTTCTGTTTTGTTGCTTTGCAGCTTAAATATTAGAGTAACGTCTAATAGCACCCAAAGTGTACAAAAGCCATTCTGTGAACTAACTGTGACAGAGGAACTCTTGCTCTCAAGACATTTTCTGGAGTTCTTATTTTCTGTGAGATGTTTTAGATTCAAATATTGAACCTTTCTTGGGGTGTTTTGCTACTTTAATATTATCAAGTTATTCAAGTGAACGTATCCTCATGTGGGTTCGGCTCTCCACCCGTTTACAAATTACGGAATTTCTTTATTATCTTTATCAAGTGCTATTCAATAGAAGATAATGCATATCCACTCCAATAGGATTAGATATTTCTGGAAATATCCTGTAGCACATAAAGGATTTACCATCTTGAACGCACAGTAAAAACCACTCTCATCTTGTACAAAAATGGAATCCTGTTAGACCAGGACTCACATGGACAAGTACAAGTTAGTCAAGTAAAGATAAGAGTGACTTCCTCACTGCCTGAAATTAATTTAAATATTTCATTTTGAGTTGAGAAATTTTATTGGAAGTATTTGATTTAATTTATTTTGAATATAATAGTATCAATTTTTTTTTTAATAAAATTTTAACTTATTTAAAAAATAAGACTTTGAGTTTGGGATGATTCAGTATAAAACATGGATAATTAATTTTAGAGTGTATAATTAACTAAGTTATAACATTTCCAATGGTGGATCCTTAATGTGCTCATTGGGTGTCCACTTATCATGTACTCATTTTAAAACACCTTTTTCCTATACACATTTATTATTCAATCGTTCTGCTTTTCAGGATACATGGATTTCACCTACCAACTTATTTGTTAAATTATTAAGAATAATTTATTTTTTATATTTTTACATTTACTCTATTATTAAAAAGGTTATTTTTTAAAAAAAAAATTTATTTTTAAAAAAATCTAATTATTATAAAATAAATTCAAATTCAAATTAGATGTATTTTTCTAAAACAACATAAATTAATAAATTAAAAATTTTAGGGAAATTAGTCATAGTAATACTTTATCTTACTGTCAAAATCAACTGTAATACTCAATTTTTTTCAGTCAAATTAGTACTCATACTATTTATGAGCTACCAAATTAGTATTCAAAACAAGAAAAATTCACCGAAAAATTAAGTTTTTGGCCCGAAAATTATTATCAAGTGATTAAAAGTATCACTTTGGTAGTTGTAAATAGTATGGATGCTGATTTGGTTTAAAAAAGATTAATTATTACAGTTGATTTTGACTAAAAGATAGGATACCACTTTATCTAATCTCTCAAAATTTTATTATAGAAAGACATGGTATATAAAAGTAAAACAAGTAATAAAAATTATAATTACATGATACTAAAAGAGATCATTGTTACGGTTAAAATAAAAGTAAAAACAATTGTAAATTGGTTGGTTAATTTCTGTCAAATGTTGTAAAGAAAATAATAAATATTTTAAATTTTAAAAATTTAAAAAATAATTTAAAAAGAAAAGAATTTTGCATAGTTAAAATAAAAAAAAATTATATGTGTTTTTTAGAAGAAAAAAAATAACTAATAAATATTATGAATATGTATATAAAATGAGAAAGAATCAAAAACATTAATAAATGTACATACAATTGCAAGTTCACAAAAAAAAATTTATTGAGTTGAAAGAAAAATAAAGCACAATCCAAATAAATAAACAAAAAAAAACTAGGAGAATGTGCTGAACCGAAAGAAAAGGGGGAGAAAAATTGAAGCATTGTAATTTACCCCACACAAAATTCAATTGTTTCATTATCTCAGCTAACCGGCGGGGTGGAGTGGGACGGGATGGGATTGGACTGGACGGGGTCGAGAAGGGAGGGAAGGGCTGGGAAACATGGAATTGGCCCGACAAGCTTAGCTTGCCTAGCTTGGGTTGGGCTTATGTGAGTTAGAACGAGTTGCAGGCCTCTCATAATTGTTTCCCCCAATTTCAAGCTCTTTTATTTATTTATTTATTTTTAAAGTGATTTTCAAGATTTCAAATTATCTTTTCATCTTTATTATAAACTTTTAAAAGTTTAACTTTAATATTTTATTAAGTAATTTGAGTTTAAGAATTTAGAATTTTCTTGACGTAACTTGAGTTCAATATTCTCCAAGCTTAGTAAAAAACTTTTTTTGAGTAAAAATTTAAATCAAAGTAAAGTTAATGAAAAATCTATTAGAAATAAATATTTGACAATCGGAAAAATCCACTTTGAAATGATGGGAGGTTTGATGTTGATCCATACCTAATTTATTAATAACAAATTATTAAAATTACAATGGAGGGGACTTCTTATCTAAGGATCTGTTTGGATACATCGTCTATTTATGTGGTGTCCATCCATTCCGGAAATACAGGTATCAATTGGAATCTGTTTTTACTCCAAAACAAAAAATTCAACCCAAACCCAGATTGGAACAGCCATCTATGATGGAATGGGTTGAATTTTTTTTTTGAGTAAAAAATGGACTCCAATTTAATATACATTTTTTTGGAATAGATAGTGTATCCAAACCTCCTTAGATAAAAAAAATTACATAAAAAAAATAATTGAGGAGAAATGTTTTTGAAAAATAAAAAATAAAAAAATTACATTTCAAATATATATACATTATTATTACTTCATGAAGCTCTTCCTCTGTAAAATTCCCATTCATCACAATCAATCAAAGGAGATACTTCTTGTACCATATTTTCTACTTTGATTCAATTGGAAGCACACATGACAACTTCAATGTGTTGGGTGCCATGACACTTTGATTCATCTAGTTTTCATAAACTTTCATTAAAAGTACTTTCTGATGCCATGATTGAAATCGGTGGGGCCAAAACATCCACAGCAAATATTGACAAAATAGGATAAGTGGTTTAGCATCCCAAAATGTCAAAATCAAAATCTTCACTACTCATTGTCACTTGAGCCATAATGTTATAAATTGCCAGCTTATTTAAGCTGCCACTTGAGGAAGATGATGACCATGATGGATCTCACATCTTGGATTTTTTTGTTGAGATTTAGGATTGTCGACCAAGGATTTAACTTCTCCAATCGAGATGTCTTGCTTGATCTTGGTGGCTCTTTGGTTGTAATCGGAGTTTCCAAATGATCTTGGTAGGATGAAAATAAAACATTCCAGTGGGATCTCACGTACACCTTCGTCTGCTTCACCTTGACTTGTCATGATACTTCTCCAGAATGTCGGGAGACAAGCCATACAAGTAATCGGTGCTTGTCTCAAAACCTGAAATCTTAAAGCGTGGATCTAACAAAAAGTAAAATTTTTCAAACAAGAAGAGGCAACAAAGGCACTATCAAAAATTGAGTTAGTTAAAGGGTAAGAAAATCTGGTACTATTGCAAAATTGAATTAATTGTGTTGTGTAAGGAATAACACTTCTATCATATCATGGGTGGAGTTCCATCTAGTGCTAAAATCTACCCTAAATTTTTTATAACTTAAACCTTATTCAAGGCAAACATATTTAAATTGTTATGCTCTAATGGACGAAATCTTAATAAACCATACTATATCATGAATAATAGTAACTAGTTCATCGACATGTTTGTAGCCATTCTTAACAATTAAATTCAAAACATGAAATGCACATCTATTATTAAAAAGTTTTAATCAAATATGGGATTTATTTCACTTATAAGGAACACAAGCATTATTATTTTTTGCTTTGTCAAAAGAAATAGAGAAAATTCTCTTCAAAATATGATATTCAAGACAAGTAGATAAAATAAAAGAAGCAATACTAATACTTGACTGAGGATGTTCAAATGGTCTAAAACAAAAGATTCTCTTTTGAAGCATCCATTCATAATAACAAGTAATACACAAATAATGTAACATAGTTATGGCTATTCAAGAATCACAAGTAAGAACAAATTTTGTATCTTTTAATTTTTTACAATGAGTAATAAGATTTTTTTTCATAATTTTAAAACATTTCACAACATTAAGTGTAGATCTAGGAATTCTATTTAGTGCAGGTTGTAGAGACTTAATAACCATTCTATTAAAATTTTGGGTTTCCCCTGTGCCAAAAGGAAGATTTTGTTCAATTGTCTATCTACCAATTTCTTCCCTAACAATTTTTTTATCAATAGGAAAATTACCACTTACCTTTATCCCATTACACTAATTTATTGTTGTTTTTACAAATCCTCATTAAAATCAAGGTGTTCATTTTTCAAGTGTCGGGTCATTATTCTCGTCTCACTCTCACTTTTAAGACCATATGTCGTCCCACAAATTGTACAAGTTACTTTTTCATCCTCTTTTTTGAATGATTTCCATACTAGTGATTTTTAGTCCTACATGTGTTAAAGGAAGATGTTCCTCCTCGTCCTACATGTGCTAGAGGAAGATGCTCCTCCTTGTCCTACACAACTAGTGGGCGTCGATATTTCTTGGACACTATCCGAATCAATATCATCACCTAAAGTCTTTAAATCATTGAGTTCGGGAAAGTCGGTTCTACCGTCATACTCATAATACCTAGCAAATTCTTATTCATCAATATTAATAATGTGGTGAGAGGATGGACAAGATCTATCCATTTTTTTAAAATAAATTAGATAAGAAAAAAATTAAACTAAATAAAAGTAAATAAGTATGCAATCATGTAACAAATAAAAAGTAATTCAAATAAATAAATAAAAGCAATCAAGTAAGAAATAAAAAAAAATTCAAATAAATAAAATTGAATAAATAAATAAGTAATAAATAAACATAACAAATTAACAAAACTACTGAATTAAAAGATAAGTGAAGAAAAGCCAACTTGAAATTCGAAAGAACTAATTATAAATTGTGAAAAATGAAAATTCTTGATTTCTTTTCCAACTTTTTCTAAATTAAATTTTTACACCAAGAGAGTCGTGAGATTGAAGAATAAGTAGAGATTAGAGAATTATTTGATTATTTTTGAAAACTGTGAAAGGGGGTATTTATAGTTTTTTATTTTTTTAAGAAATGACTGATATTTCTATAAATTTGTTTGTTTCAAATTTCGACGGTAAAAAATGGGCAAAAATCGATCATATGAGCCTGTCGGGTAGGTCTGGTTGGATTTGCAAATCAGTCCGGTTCATGAGCTCCAACGAACTGTGGGCCTCACCAAGTTTACAAAATTTTGAATTCGGAATTAGTCGGTGGATCAAGCCGACTACCCGTTTGCCAGTGCTAATCTCAACAAAAGCATCAATGTTTTCATTTGCACCATAGGCTCACTGCCGCGCTTTCAAGTATTTTGAAACAATGGGGAAAGGTGCTCCTTCATTTTTCTTTCTTCCTACACAGCTTTAAAGACCAATTGTTGGAGCTGCCCTTAGGCCCCATACTGAACTTTAAAAGTTTGAGTAATTTTATTACTCCATACATCCCAAAATATAAGTAGTTTTAAGATATTTTCTTTATTTTATAATATAAATCATTTTACAATTATCAATATATTATTATGATATTTTTTCATTTTTGTCCTTCATTGATATACTCATTTATTTATTTCAAAGAAAGAGAAATGTAATTAAAAAAAATGAGAAAATATATATTTTTGATATAACACAACTATATTTAATACTCCTTAATCCATATACAATGACTACATACGCCTTATATTGTGAAACGAAATATTAAAACGCTGTTTAATTTTTTTTGTCTATTGTTTGTGAAAATTTGACTTCTTGAAATCCAATTGAGTTTATTTATTATATAACATATAACACATACTAAAATTATTTGGAAAATACTGTTCGCAGCAGAAAAACGGAATTTTCCTTTTAGAAATATTAATCCAGCTAAACTTTTTAAATCCATTGTCAAACGAACGAGTTAATATACGAGGTCGGTTTCAGTAGTTGTTCGGTTCTTTACCGGCGAAGTGATGAATCATTTTGAGTAAAGAGAGCAACAAAACAGAGTTTGAAATACAGAAAATTTTGCAAAAAAAGATCCAAACATGTAATGGAAGAAGAACACCAAAGATTTCTCGTTTAAGGGAATCATAGATTACTAGATTAGTGTACTAGAATTACTGAAACACAAGAACACATCATCAAAAAACATGGTTTTTACGTACATGGTTCTAAGCAAACGCCTTGATATGCCCGTACTAATTATTGTCAAAATGCCTTCAGTTTCTTGAATCGACCAGTTTAAACTGCACAACTTTAAGCCTTTCCAGTACTCTAATATTTATGCCCGTCGCAATGAACATTTTCTTATAGTTTTGCCACTTGCTGACCGAATGTTGGATCAATACAAACAACAACCTGCATTATTTTCATATGAAGGATTAAATGTTACTCTCTTCACCATTATACATGAGTTTTTGTGAGAGGAATTTAATTGATAACATTGTTTCATACCTTGCCAGTGCTTTTACCAGAATGGAGGTACTCCACAGCATCAGCAACGGAATGAAGACCCAAAAACCTTTTAGGGTCTACTGCAACCTAATATTTATTGAACATGAATCACATAAAACAAATATTAGACCAGAAAATCCTGGGAACATAGTTCATTGTGTATCAGAAATAGCTCACACTGACAAAGCTGAGACAAGACTACCTTAAGCTTCCCCAAAGAGAAGAGCCGGAAAAGACTGTTCAGATGCTCTTGCCATAAATTAGCATATTGCACCAAGAAAAACCCAGCCTGAAAATTGTGCATCAAAATCAAAGAACAGTCAAAGCCAAATATATGGGATACTATTCCCAAGCCATGGGAATTGTGACATTCAATTTGAATAGGTAACTACCTATGGCATAAACTTTGGCATTCACTTTCAGGAAGAGTAAGTGAAGCGGCCTATTATTAAGTACAGGATACACTTTTTAGGCCATGTTATAGTTAATTTGTTGAGTAAAGTATGAATGATGGCCAGAACAAATCAAAAAATTCTGTTATGTGTACTATAGTGTTATTTGAACTTGATGCTGCTAACCAATTGGATCTCAAATTAGTTACCTTGTTTATAAACTGGAAATCAAAGATAATGATACAAAGATACTACAAACCAATTGGATTTCAAATTAGTTACCTTGTTCATAAACTGGAAATCAAAGATAATCATACAAAAAAGGAATAACAAGGGAAAAGGAAAAATCAACACAGAGGAATGGATACTTGCCACTGTTTGGCTTTTTGCTAGAAGCTTTTCACACAAACCCGTGTAATTCAATGGCTTCCATCCATGTTCCCCTTGATACTGAGACCAAAACCATCGGTTTAGCTTAAAAAATTGAACAACACCCACTTGAAGAGAAACTAGTGCAGACACATCAGAAAAGAGAAGCAAGAAAATATCTAGAATCAGATCAAACCTGAGAAATCATTCCTATCACAACAAGTCTTCCGTAGACTGCCAAAGCATTCAAGCATAGATCAAACATTTCCCCACCTACTGACTCATAGACAATATCAACACCTTTTGGGAACTCCTTCTTTAAAACCTAGATAATCAAGGAAAAATATATAACATAGTTCAGTGCAAAAAGTACTGTATTATATTCTGAAGAACTAACTCAAGACAGAAAATTATTGATAGTAAAAACTACTTAGTTTTGTAATTCCAGCAGTTAGCATCACAAGTCTTCGTCTCCTTCAGGCATTTATCATATATATAATTATGTTGAAGAAGCAAAAGAAAGATTGTTTGTCATGGAAAATAAAGAAAAGAATATATGATGACCAAACAAATCAATAACAAAAGTTTTTATGAGTCTAAAAATGCAAAATAGCTAGTGCCAACTCAGTGAAAAGACTAACTTAAATTGGCTGTGAACAATCTAACAGGCAGCAGTTATATGTAGTGTACACGCTATGGAGAGAAAAAGCCACCACTTTAAGGCTCAGAGTCAAGAAGAACTCTATCCAAGTCAACCAGAAATTAGGTCATGCACATATCACAACATTCACTTCCTGAGGTACATAACTTATCTTGCAAGAAGTTCTAGTAATATTCTACATAAGACAGGATCTTTTTCCATTTGTAAAATGACCAATCTTTAAACAGCTAAGTTCCATTCAGAAAACTATTTTCATTATCAAAAATATGCTGCTAATATCTATCTCTTAAAAGAAATATATCTCAAGGAAAAACATTCATAATGTTGAACAAGATACAAGAATGCGAGAAACACATGCTCATTTGGTATTCTGAAACTATTGAAAGCTTATTGAAGTCTAGTTATATTGCATGGAATATATATTGGAAAAGTCACAAATTATATTATGAGACATTTAGGCTATGATGTAAGCTGGAAAAGAACAAGAATGTGTCCAACACACACTCAAAAAAAAAAAAAAAAAAGTGAGACCTGTCAAACTCAATAATTAGATGACATAAATTCAAAAAGGACAATATCATATAAAAGAGAGAAACAACTTTCTTTATATGCATGTGTCTATAGTGTAGTCATGACAAAGAACACACAAATAAAGAGTTGATTATGAAGAGAGATATTGAGCGAACTGAACAAGTAAGAACCTTCAAAAGATACATAAATTAGATTACTGGAAAACTTCGTCAAAGTTTAGTGCTAAGCTTGTGAGAGAACAGATCACTTTATTGTGCCCCAGCTCTGTTATGACCCAACATGTGGTCAGCTAGAAATTGAAATTAAAGCTGAGGGACATACGGTTTTTATATCCTCTCTCTTGTAGTCAATGACTCGATCAACTCCCAAATCTTTCAAAAGCATGGCCTTTTCTTCACCTCCACAAGTTGCAACAACTCTATTTCCAGCTAATTTTGCAAGCTGCCATGCACAAGTACTTCATTAGGAAATAACTGTAATTGAAGCTGCATCGACTTTCTTTCATTTTTTCTTTTCTTTGGGGGTTTTGGGGGAGGTGCTACTTTCTTGTTGAAACAATCAAAGGGTATATTTATGCTGGTAGAGCCAATTAAATGGTATAGACTCCAGGCTCTGCCTGCACGCTTTACAGTTCATAAAAGACTGCAAGCAATAAAATCAACTAAATTGTTTCCTGAAACGATCTTCTTTATTCCACATGTTTCCAGAAAGTTGCAAACAGATGATTTGCAGAGTGCCTCAGCACTTCAGAAGCATACCTGGACCGCAAACTGCCCAGTTCCACCAGCTGCAGCAGTCACAAGAACTACTTTTCCAGAGTCCATTTGTGCAGCCTATTGTTCTCATCAAAAAAAATGGCCAGTCAAAATATAGGCATTTTTGCAATATAAGACAACTGTGAACTATCATGCATTTTCTCTTCTTGGAAACAAAAAGCAACTATCTACTTCAGAGCATCATAAAATCTTGGACAAGGCACAACTTGAGTAAGGGAATAAACACAAGTACTTTCGAAAGAACCTTTTCTAAAGCAATTGAGGCTGTCAGTCCCGATGTAAGCATTGCAACAACTTCTGGATCTGGTCTTGGTACGGGAAGGATGTGTTTTGAATGTACCTAATTTATATAGGAATGTTGCTTAAGTCATGATAAGTTTAAAGGTAAATGCTGATTGTTTAAAACTATTAAAAGTATTTAACAATACTACTTAGAAGAAGCACAAAATGCACATTTCAAAGACAGTTTACCATTGCAAACTCCGCATAACTACCAAAAGTCATAATTGCAGCTGGCATTCCAACTTTTACATTCTTCACAGAATCCCCAGTCGCAGCAACTATTCCGACAGCCTTCAACATAATAGAATTAAGTTCAGAGAAGAAAAAGAAAAATGAATGTATATGGATTCAGAAACATTTCAGCCAAACGCCCAGAAAATATATTGAGATGTCCATGTATATCAAGTTTAATAAATTGCATCACACATCAAGTCACTCTGGAAACATTTCATCCATCCTTGGAGACAAGATGTTTATACTCTTCCAAATACAAGAATTCAGATCGTATGTATAGTTGTAATATATTACCTCAGATATCTTACGCATACCCCTTATTTTCTAATCATTACTTACCCACCACAGGAGATACAGTACTTGTAGAATTCATTCGCTTAAGCATACATAAAGATATGGGCATGAGAGAGATTGAGAGAAGACAGACCAACATATACAAGGGCTATCCTTTGTTTCATCTAAGCAACGTCCAACCAAGAGAATAGCAAAAGTGCTTATGAAACAACTAATATATAATCCAAAAGCTTTATTTCTCTTCACCTCAAAGCCAGCATCAAATGGAAGCCTGGAAGCATTTTCCTTACTATTGCCACTAAAATAACGGCCTGAACTAAAATTCACCTGTTACAAAGTGCACATGTCAGTGTGACATGCTTGAATATGAAACTTGCAAAACCAAGAATCAATAGTAGGAATTTTTGCAGCAGCACATAGGGCATAGGATGCAGCAAAGGAAATGTACAATTATAAAAGAAAATCAACCAAAATTCTTCAGTTAAATAGTTTCTGTTAAAATTAGTCCAGATGTTCATGAGAAACAGCTAGAGAGAAAAAGTGAGACACAGGACTAACTGAAGATGTTGCTTGTGGTACATGAATTACAACAGCAGAATGTAACTGTATTTATCAGCTCCTATGCCCCAAGGTAGAAGTGCAAACGTACAAAATTACTCGTACATTCAGATCTCCTTCGACAAATAACGAAGGACACTGAAACCAAATTTAAAGGGTAACAAACATATTAAGCCATCTTAGACCAATTATTGCACAACAAAAACTTGGACATCAACCCTGATAAAACAGCAGCAATCAACTAAAAGGCAATAGATGGCTGATAAAAGGCTGTCTAGTAACCCACTCTCTTGCAAGTTATATACAGGCAATACAAGTATTATGTTTCAAAGAATATGAACAATTAAAAGATATATCACATAGAGCTAAAAACTTACATCACTAGCATTCACACCAGCATAAATGATTTTCAGAAGCACGTAATCAGATTTGATGGGCAGATGCAATGTCATTCGCACTCTGCTTGTCGCACTTCGGAAATTATGACTGAGGGTGTGAACAACACTGGAGACAAACAAGTAAAACAAAGATGTCAAACGGGAACCTAATAAGCAAGAAAAAGCAAGAAGATTTTGATCAATATCACAAAACATGAGTAACATGCTTAAAAGCTGAATTAGAACTATAGAAGAGAACAAGGTGAACAAGAATGAAAAAAAATGAAAATGCAGTAGCAACATCCCAGAATACCGCTAACACTATTAATAGCCTCACAAGACCAGAATCCAAAAGCATTGGCCAGAGTTCATGACAATGAGTGGAACAAGAGAAAGATCAACAATGCCTACAAGCCATGATCATCTGTAAAAGACCTGGCTTCAGCAAAAACCATTCTTGGTAGAGTGGATACAAAAATGCAGTACACTGAACAGACAGCTAAACAGTGATCAAGCATTGCAAAGACGTGACAAGAGTAGTAAGAAAGACTGTAAAAATGTTGGAAAAGTCATTTAGATCGTCATAAATATTGGATGCCCATCAATAACATAATAGGACCACTTTAGGAACACCTTACTCAGTTTTGTTGTCTATTTCTCAAAAGACCAAACATTGAATCCATTTTCCTTCTCAAAATCAACCTTTTTCACCTACAGAATCCTGCCTTTTAAACAAAACTCACATCACATAACAACGGAAAAATGAAAAATTAAGACCTAGATTACTGAAAAACATGGGAACAACCAAGCTTACATTTTCTCAAAACTCTCCGGAATTTGAAGATTCATGGAGGATATAGATGAAGATTCTCTTCTTCGTTTCACATTCGGCAAAAGGTATTTTGCTTCCTCTGCAGGACTTGGCCAGTATTCCATTCCTCTTCGATTTGAAATCCATAAACATGCCCCAGCTTTATTTGCATCCTCCATAAGTTCCAAAGCACCTAGAGTTTGTGAATCAATCATCAATAACAAAAGGAGTAATAAATAACAGAAACTTTGTCCCATGAAGCTGATTTCATGTCCTAAAATTTCTGTAGTATAAATAGTTACAACACAAAATAGTCTTCTTGATAAATTTTAGCAAAACTAAGAATAAGCTCAAGGAAAAGCTTCTCTCTCTTTTTTTTTTTTCATTCATTGTGGGGGTAAACACTATTGAATTCTTCAAACTGACTCATGCTACACCCATGGCTTCAATTTTCAATCCCCAACCCTACCACCCAAGAGAATGGGACAAACATCAAAAAAAGTGTGAGACACAAGTACCACAGAGAAACAAAATTCAAATCGAGAGAAGACAAAATTACCATTTGATGTTTTGCTTCCCGTTAAAAGAAAAGTTCAAGGTGATAAATTTTCTATTCCTGACTTCCCATGGCGTGAAGTTAAAACAGAGGGTGTTTTTAATGAGATTATTAGAAGAAGAATTAAACACATCCTCGGTCCTGAAACAAATGTCAAAGCCTTCCTTGTTATACTTCCTTTTCTGATTCTCTTATTTAAAGGAGAAAAAATTGACAATAACAAAGAAAAAGTTAATGAACACATATATCAAGTTGAGATAACTGTGCACTTATGAAAAGTGTAATCTATTATGATCTGAGCTGTTGAATTGGGTTTCATAACATGACAATTTAATTAGCATGCCACCCCAAGAATTCCACAGAGTTCCTGATGTAATTCTTCTGCTTGCAGTTGTGGTATGCTAATGTGACTAAATGCATGTTTGCATAAGTCAAAAGTATCATATCCAACTTCAGCGGCAAAACATGCAAAAAGTCAGTCCACAGTTTAATATTTAATTATCTGAGCAAAACTTTTTGCTAGGATTTATCATTTTTCCATACTTTTTTCAGTCAGATATGTGTCTGATATTACAGTATAAGAATTTTATAGCAATATTTGAGCTAGTATTTGCAATGTTTGAACACCAGCATCCATCTAGAGAAATTTTCTTTTCTATGCCAAAGCATATCTAGTGTACAATAGATATCTACTGATCAATCCAGTACCATCTTATCAGTTGGACACGTGTCTCAAGTTTTTTTTTTTTCTTTTAATTTTTTGACTGAAAGAGGAAAGGAGCAAGGAAGGGTAGAGGTATATATGGAGTACGCTAGGTTTCACCTGAGAACTCAGTGTCAATCCAACAGCTCTCCTAATGGAGGACAGTGTCTCAAGTAATGTTAAATACCCAAGCTAGCATTTACAGATTTTGAAATCCACCAGCATATACGCATGCACACAGACACAAACACACAGCTCTTCATCTATGGCAAAAGCAGTTCTCCAACTAAACGTATCAAACAGTTGAGTGTAAGTTTTATTACAAAAGTTGAGTTGAAATATACCTTTGACAACCATTTCCATTGGAATGAAGCCTCCCATCATATCAATCATTCTGGGTTCCACATAGGAGGACAGATCAGTTTGAACAAACTGCAAGTAAAGAAGACAGAGCAATATAAAAGATTCCAATCAGGTTAAAATCCAATTAGTAGCATTTTCTTTTTCAGAGTTATATTTCTATTCTGAACTTAATATAGAATACTCATTAAGCAATAGATTCCACTAATAGAAGATTATGAGCATTGAAGTTTCCAGTGTTTTGCTAATTCCTGCCCATGAAATAATAGGAACCTCCGGTTATGAATAGCCAATTTAATCATCTGAATAAATTTTTAACCTGCCACTCTACCAAAGAACAAAATGTTTTTCTCTTATTCCCCTTTTGGTTGCATATTTTCTAGAAGGGGAGGAGAATATGAATGACAAGGTTCAACCACAAAGCTAGGCGGTTGCATTTTCTCTGCTAATGTTTGAAGGAAGGCAACAGTGTTAGTTGCAAGTGTCTGGGAGGAAAATGGACCCATTTAAGTCAACTTCTGTTGCAGTAATATCCAGGGAATTCCTACTTCGTTAGGCAAGTTAGCCTCATGCACAAGTATTTATGTAATCTGGAAGGATCGAAATTAAGGGCTCTTCACTACTTCTTCCACTCCTACTAAGTGTATTTGATCAGATTGTTAAGATGATTAGGAAAATTGTATATTCTTGGACCAATATTCCTAATTTACATCATAATTGGCTCACCGTTCAGTGCTTCATCAATGTGCATTCTCCAAACAGTTTATACATATAGTTTGATGTCTATGTAAGTTTCACTGTACAAGTCCTTTTCATTCATTGGGCATAAAATTTGTATTTGCCACCCACACAAAAAGTCTCTTGATTGCAGAATCATCTAGTCAAGCAAATATTGATAAAATTGAAAAGTTCAACTAGGATATGGTAGGGTATGGCATCTATTTCCCTGCTGTGTTGAATACAGCAGATTTTGTTTTATGGAGGCAAATTTCAAGTTCATTCTTCATCAAGAAAACAATCTTAGGACAATGATAGAGCTCTGAAATTAAGCAATTATCAATACATATATGTTCAGGATATTTCTTCATCAAGTAGAATCATGGAATAATAAAAGAAAATCCTCAGAAATGTATATAGGTTGCATAAGTTTTATTGTGATAGATTTACATTTTGTGTTTCTTGTCTTTGTCACCACGGTGTGAATAGATATCTCTGTTTTACAGGTCACTAAATGAAGGTAGAAAAAAACAGCAAAGAGTTCAAATACTTTTTCAGTTATTAAATAAAACTACCATGTCAACCTAAAGGATATCTTGAAATTGTAGACCATTTGAATAGATGAGTTTACCTCTGGACAAAGCACATTGATACGTATTCCCTTGTGCTTGTATGGAGCGAGAGATCTTGTGAATAAAACCACACCACCTATTAAAAAATCTCATTCAGTTAAAAATGAGATTTCTAAACCACAAAGTTTATCTACCCTAGTTTATATGTAGTTAATAAACACAAGAAGTCTTCCTGCCCTAGCTCATATGTATTAAGGAAACTGAGGCCAAGACCTCTTTTTTTTCTCTTGATAAAGAAAACTGAAAATACAGAGCAGAAAAGGAGAGATACCTTTGGAGGCAGAGTAGATAGGGCCAGCATACATTGGATAAAGTCCTGAAGCAGAGCCCACGTTTATGATCACACCTGGCTTTTTTGCAGCTAGCATTTTTTGAATCTACGAATCAAATGTAGATAATTATATCCTCCTTACAAAATTGAATCTCTTTGTGTAAGATATGTCCAGGAAGAATTCAATAATGACTTGGGTTAAGTGATCAATTTCAATTCTGAAACATATACTCCCAGGAGGAATATTAGAAAGAAGAAGAAACTAAAACGCACAGAACACAGATGATAATTTTTATGACAAGGGAATGGCAAAAAGGTACTACTCTTCCCTTTATTTTACTAAATGATGTGAAGACAAAACCAAATAAAGTCTTTAAATCTCTACTTCGAAAAATACCAATTCTTTTACAGAATCTCATTGCACAAAGAAGACGAGATATAGCAGGAAAAAAAAAATGCATTCCGTTCCATGTATTTCCTTGTGGTTAATCCTAAGAAAAGAGGACCACTGAGATACAATCACATCATTATCAACCAAAATAAGTGTGAGTTTCTAAAGTTCCATTCATCTGTTAGACAAAATTTTACACTTATTCGTGATATTCTTAACTCTGATTTTTATGCTTTTAATCATAAATAGAAAAATTTTCCCACTTGGAAACACATATCTCTCTGATCCAACATTAAATAGAGGTATCATTGACACGGAGAATAAAGAAAATGGTAAATTAACATACCGCAAGGTGGGTGCAGTCAATAACAGCAACAAGATTCACATTAATGGTATGCCTCCATGACTTAGAACCATCACTTTTGTCTTTATGGAATGGTATGAGATCACCAATGCCGGCAGAGTTTATGCAGATATCCAATCCCCTATATGTTGTGAAATGCTTCTGGAAAGCAGCATCCAAATCCACTGTTATCAATTGAGATATCAATGGAAACTGAAATGTTTAAAAGAAATGTATGCAGATGAAAGCTGTAAGTCTTCCCGCTATTCCCTCTCCCCTTCCTCCATGCTGAATCATCAAGAAACAAAACAAGAGAAAAATCTGGCTCATAACTCAAAAAAGAAGGCACACAAAAAATAGTGATAGTAAATTCTTTATGTTATTGCACTTGAAATTTTTGGCAATACATCATAACTGCGACAATGCTGCCACAGAAACGGAGATTCTGTGTTTGGCTGGTGGACGAATGTGCTCAAAGACATGCTCAACTAACACAGGAATTGGTTATCAATTTCACAATAGACACTGAGATGTTAACAGCAGCAAAGAAGTTAATTATCAACACCAAGAAATAACCTAAAAATATTTTCTATTTCTCTGGCAGTCAATTCTTCAAAAAAAAAAAATATATTGTATCCGTTAACATCTATTCTTCAACCGATGAAAAAACATGCACTTACACTTATTAGTGACATCACATCTGATGAACATAGCAAGCGGAAATTCCGAATTTGTAAGAAACTTAGCACACTCATTTTCAGCAAGTGATGCAACTTCCTTTCCCCTCTCTTCTGAAAAGTCAATGATCGTGACAAGTACTCCCCTCCCAGCCAAAGCTAAACTCAGAGCTCTACCTGTGTGTGAAGTTCAACACAAAACACAGATTATAAAACACCGAAAATAATGTATGTATATGAAAAATCACCAAAACCTCGATTATCCGTATCATCAGAAACATATTCGTCAAACAGAAAGCATTTCCTGATAAAGTTCGATAAAATTACCAATTCCGGCTGCGCCGCCTGTAACTATGGCGGAAAGGCCAGGTTTGATCTCCATGATGAACTGATCGACGATTCAGGGATTGATAGAAGCAAAGAGCTACTTCAACGGCGAGAGCTTGATAATTGACCACGAAAAACAGTTCCGTCTCGGTTGATTTAAACGTCTGTTCAGACGAAGCAAATTTGGATATTCCAGTCTCCCCGTAATGCTGCTAAAATAGAAAATAACTGATGAACGTGGTCAAATTGGCTTATACCCCATACTTAATAATTAAGTCTCTATTTTATGGGAGATTTTGAATTCAAGTCTTCTCACTGACTGAAACTTATCCTAATGGCAAGGATGCTAATATCTGTTAATTAAGGTTCTGAATTTAAATCCTAATCGTTCGGGATTTATTAGGTGGGGCATGGGATCACTCTACGGTGGACTAGTCACCTAAAAAAATTTATTCTACCTTAATTTTCAGATAGGATGGGGATTCAAGACTCAAGAGGAATAGGTTCAAGTATTGTAATATTGAGGGGAGGGCAGAGTAACTTAAAGTGACATAAATTTTGTAGTGTTGGGCTTCTTATGCGTAATGGAACAGCTTGAAGTGGCTTGTAATATTAGGCTCTTTATGTGTAAAACTGTATAGATATCATGCTATGAAATCTATATTGTATATAGGTGACTTAGGAGCAGGTGCTTGTGAAACTTGAGGAGGTCATGATTAAGGATTAATTTTTACTTTAAACTTGGAATTGGGTTATTAAAAAAAAAAAAAAAGAACCTGCCTGTCTGCCAGCCAACGCCATCCATGATATCTTAAAAAAAAACAAAAAGCCATTTTATTGTCTTTTAAATTTTAATCCTGGGATAATCATTCCTGCCAAAGCTGTCAGCCA
>JAWZTD010000123.1:524772-538792 GCA_035221335.1 Echites panduratus | reverse complement strand
ATTATCAACCTGTCATTAACATATATGACTTTGGACCAATATGTTCCAAGAATTTAAATTAAATGAATTCTCTTGTAGGTTCATTGTATGCACCTGGGCCATTTATCAATACCAATAGTATTTTATACCTCTTTAAGTTCTTAATCCTTCGAAGACCTCAACTATTCCATTAATAAGAAGTTGATGTTTGCTTCTTCTTTTTTTCTCTCGTATCTGGGAGAGAAGTCTCGATAAGAAAATTTTGTTTTGATTAAGGCATTAAAACTATAGATTTCGAGGTAACTAATAAAATTTTAACTTGAATGATAAAATAAGTATCATTGTAGTCAATATTACCAATCAAATGCATAAAGTTGATGTGAATGTATAATCCTAATTTGAAAAAAGTTGAATTCTCTAATATTTCTGGCAATGAATAAAATTTGAATACTTAGAAACCATTTAATTTCTTCTCAACGACCATACATGAAGAGAGTATTTGAAGACTTACTTAGGTGTAGTGCTCTTGTCTCTGAAGAGAAGTAAAATGATCACTCTTAATTTTTTAGGATCTAACTCATGGCTCCAATAGTGTTGATAAGAAAAAAATAGTGGAAAAGATTCTCATGTAAGCATTTTCATTTTCCTTTCCCCTTGTCTTTCATTCTTTAAATGTTGGTAGTACTAAGATACGACAATGTGCACGCAACATCCCTTTATAAATGGTTCTTTTAACATGTCTGGGATGTTGGTGAATGTGAATTAGTGGTAAGGATCACCAGGATAAAAACTTCGCATGTATGAACATGTCATTTATCATCCTATAGGAAAGAAAAAACACAAAAGATCCCAGATGAATAAAGGCAATATCAAAAAATGTGCAAACATGGATGTAATTGTTAAATATATAGGTATCATTTCAAATTGAGAGTTCTTTGATCTTCTTTTAGGTATTCTAATTAAGCTAAGATGTTCAAGAATGTATGTCCTAAAAAAAAAATGTAAATAGGTTGATAAAAAATATTGAAGTTTCCCCTTTTAACAATAGAAAAAGAAACTAAAAAAAGATAGTAATGTTAATATTATAATTTGGGAATTGTGAAACTGCACTGTTGTATAAACTGACCATACATGTCTGTGTACTTGTACATGAACTACATGGAGTCAAGTTTGCATTGCCCTGTCATGCTTGACAAAAATCACAAACTGATTTAGTGGAAAAAATAGTTATCCCTATGATCATCGCATCAACTACAAAGAGATTGGGAAGAATAAGTACTCAATAAACGACATTTTCACAAGACAAATAAAAACACAATGTTAATATAGCAATAAGAAACATAAAGTACACACAGAAAAAATTATCCATACGCAGAAATCAAATTCCTATGCATAAAAAGATTTGAAAAACGAGAAGTGATGAAAACAGAAGAGAGAAAAGAAAGAATCATTTAGATTGCAGTTTTAAAGATATATATTAAAAAAAAAATGGAACTTTACTTGCGCATTTGGAGAAAAAATGACAATTTGGTGAAAAAAGGGAAGAGGGTTTTGTCATGTGAAGAAGCTTTGGGGAAAAAAGAAAAAAGAAAGAAAAGGAAAATGAGAGAATTTTGAAAACATGGCAAAGCAGTAAGTAGTAACTAAAAACATTACTTGCGGTTTTGATGGCAAAATATGGTGGTTACTATGATTGGAGAGAAGGGAGTCACAAAAATGTGTTGAGCTTTTAACTGGAAAAGGAGAAGAAAATGCACGTGAAAAAGAAAAAGAAAAGAAAAGGAAAAAAATAAGGGACACACTTGACAAAGCAATAAGAAAGATGTATAAGATCCCATACTTAAGTCTCTCCATTTTGAGGAGGTCTTGAATTCGAGTCATTATGAAGGCGAGAAGGAAGGTATTTTCTTCGATGACCCTCTAACTCTCAAGAGTACATGTGAGATGATTGAAGGGAGGTCTTGAATTCAAGTCATTATGGAGCCGAGAAGAAAGGTATTTTCTTCGATGACCCTCTAACTCTCAGGAGCACATATGAGATGGTTGAAGCAATAATGATAAATCTCACTCTCAGTGACCGGGTGGGGGTTCGAGACTCGGTACGTCCTGTAGTGTTGGGATTCTTGTGCGTAGGAATATACAGACCTCATGATATCCTCCAGATGGCTTAGAGATGGATGCTTGATGAATCTATGATTAGTCAAGTATAAATTTGGAATTTAGGTTATAAAAATAAAAAAGAAATAAATAAAAGTTGTACAACACACTTTTTTCTTTAAAAACATTAATAAAGAGAGTTGAATGTAAAATGACAAAACTACCCCTATTACCAACCGACAAACCAAAACATGCGTGGCTTTATTTTCTTGTAGACGTAGATAGATATATCGTCTTGGATTTCAATAATTGTGAGTCAGACAACCACACACTTATATGTTAAGGTGCCAAGGGATACTGGATGTTACTGAAGTATATATGTAGCATGATATATAGAGTTAGAAAGAGATCAGAGGATAAACTTAAACTTGGGCAGAGTGCAATGCCCAGTGCTCAATCGAGAGAGTCAACAGCTGCTGCTGGCTGTTTCCTTAAAATACTCGACCTGTGTCTAAACTCTACAAAGTTGGCGTTGCTGTGTTAATTACTCATCATCCCTAGATTTTACATATTAATCCACTTGCAATCAAAAAAAATTTTTTTTATTAATATTAAAAAAAACAAATAAAATATTAAACTATAACTTATAATAAAAAACAAAAGATAAGATCAAACGACCTATTATAGGGAACGAACTCAGAAAAATATATTACTTCTTTTTTTCTCAAAAAATTGGATAAAATTCAAAGACAACTACGTTACAACCTATGCTTAGAGATAAGTCCAACCAACAGCCACCAAAAAAGACGGTCAAACAAAATGGGATGCTGGAGAACATGGGAAGCAAAAAGGGAACAAATGCGTCTCTTTATTCTAGGTTCAAAACACATGATCCCATCAGCAGTTGAAGAAAGAAACCTTACCTGGTTACACCGCAGAACATGTATTTAACTTTTTTTTTTCTTTTTTGGGAAATTTGGAAATAATGGAATTGTGACTTAACATGATTATGAATCGAGCAACTTTTATGATATACCGTTATTATTATTATGTGACAAACGAATATTTTAAACTGAATATATATTAAAATTCATCTTTATTAATCATATTAAGAAATAAATGTCACAAAAATCAACTCAAGCTCATCTCCAGGGTATTTTATAGGTTCGGAAGTTTTTCCAAAGGTGATCGTAAGGATCCGTTGACAAAGTTTGGAGAAGTGAGCTATATGGCTCCATTTGATTTGATTGGTGTAAATTTTGGTTTTTTGATAAGAATAATGTCTTTTTGTTGATTTCTATATTACTAATACACACATCCAATAATTTATTATTCTAGTGTTATTGAGAGAGGTTAGACATGAGAAGTGACAAAAAACATCATTCAATATCATAAATTGTGGTCATCAAGCATCTATTTGAATTTTGGACTATTATGTTCTATACATGTCACAAGCTATAAATATATATATATATATATACATATATTTATATATCATTCAGTCTTTGACTATATATGCCTTAGCTAGCTAGGTTTACTTACTAACAAATATAGGATTAACTGGCAAAGACATTGTAAGTATTCCCTTATGCACATGTTGCATAAGCATTTTGAGTACTCTCTTCCAAGTGATGTTATCGACAAGTCCAAAGGCCAAGACTACTTTTTTGAGGCACTAATAGATTTGTGCAATATATATAACATCGATCCTCACATGGTCCGTCCTTTTCAGAGGATCCTCGAATGGGATGGAAACATGTAGCTGATTCCCCCCCCTTTTTTTTTTTTAAACTATCAAAAGAAAATCTCATTTTAGAAGTGGTGAGGAGCAAAAAATTTGATCTATGAGAAGGGTCTCTCATGGTCTCCCATTTGGTGAACAGACTTTGTCTTTTGCCTGTAATTAAAAAAAATAAAATAAAAGTCCAGCATATTCATGACCATCCTTTATATGCAATGAAGTAAGTAATTGCTTTTGTTTCTCTAGCACATTTTGCAATTTTTAGATCAAGATAGACTCCACATTTCTTAATTTTGGTGCTTTGCATGTTACCTCAATCTTGATCAAATGCATTCTCCCATCTTTTATTAGTTATTAGGCATCCACTTTTAGTAAAACAAATTAAATCTTAGATCCATGTTGCCCTGTTGTGAAGAAAGTTTAGTCCAAAACCCCTTTTAATCTAATAAGAGTTGACAAGCATGAGATGTATGCATCCGTTGCTTTCTCAGTCAAATGAATTTGAGGGACATATGAGATGATTGAATCACATTTCTATTACTCACTAGTTACATGATTGAAGTGTAACTATGTATGCTCAAGTATTACAATTGCTGTATGGCCAAAATTTCTATGCAAAATCATCATCATTGACATTATCATGAGAGAGTCTCTTTTGGGGCAACTGATTTCTAGGGAGTAATCCAGGCTTCGTTGCCACATGATTAACACCTTGAGTAGGCACCATTAGTTTAGTTGGTTGCCTCTGAAGAGGCTTAAAAGGAGCAGTTGATGCACTCATGGAAACACCATTGGAAGATATCGGTGGAAAAGCTGTTTGATTCTGAGACGAAAGCGTTGATTTGTGGAGCAAATGTCCTTTTGCACTGAGCTGATTCTTAGACCGTACTTCCTCTGTGGTTGGTCTTGGCGTTGACTCCAATGGTACCAGTTTTCCATCCACCTGATTAGTGAAAACAAATGAAACCTGCAAAGCATCTTTTATGTCATTTATTGGATTCTAGCGCCATTGTTATAACACTGAAGAAATGATCAAAGCTGCATAGAGATGGTTTAAGCATTCATTTTTATAATCTGGGATTTATGCAAATTAAGGTTCTTGTTGGGTGAAGGCAGTGAATGCAAAATAGTTCTGCAGCGATATAGGGGTTCTCAATGTTAGAGGTCTTCATCAATCAGACAAAAACTCAAGATTTTACAGTTTTTTCCTAAAAGCTAGTGGTCAAATGAAATTATATTTTCCTATTGCATCAATGGTTTCCAATGCACCACTAAACTTTTAAATCAAATTTTCTGGCTTACCATAAAAATGGGTTGAGATTCATTTTAAGGGAAAAAACTACAGAACCATTTCCAAACAAAACTGAACAGAAGATGAAAACAAAAGGAGAACCAGACAAGAATAGAGGAAGAAAAGACCAGAAAAACTTGGACAAGGAAACTAATGCTAACTGCGTCGCTGTTTTTAAGTTTTGAGAACAAGTTACGAATCCAACAACCATGACAAAACTTAACAATATTCTAAATACACATTAACCAAAAGGAAAAGAAAATTAATATACGAAATAGAAACTCCTTTCTAACCTCATGTCCTGCTGAAGCCTGAAAAATAGAATCAGGTACTGATGTGGTAGATAAATGGTGCCCCCAGCTAGCTAAATCCTCTTCTTTTGGAGTTCCCACCTTGAAGGGGGCGAAAAAAAATCTATAAAAGAACTTATGCATCTTAAAAATGTGTCAAAGCAGATATTGACCTGTTTCTCTGAGGTCTTCAACCTGTGCAAGCACCCAGAAATACTAGCAAATCCACCTATATCTTCTTGATCAGAGTGAGCACAGTTGGTTTCAGTTTGTCCATCAAGCATCACTTCGTTCATTTCACAGCGGCTGCAGTTCATCTTTTCATGGATTTCTGATCTGAACAAGCATCATTAGTGAGACAAGAACCCAGAACAGGGAATTAGATGGAAATTGAATGAATTAACTAAATGAAACAGCAAGGCTCCATCTGCTGCAGTTGCATTGCCAAGCTCATTATTCTGATACCAATTTATAAGGATTCAAACTATTGATGGCTAAATATCATGAACAATAGCAGATAAAGGAAATTAAGCCATCAGCTTTTGAAAAAAGTATATCCTGAAAAGATAATTGGGAGAAATTATCACCCTGCACCCCAACAGTTTGAGAGAGAAGAGAAAATGACAGCGACTCAATAAAAGCATAATCTGACAACTCTAAAGAAATTTTTACTTTAGCTTATTTTTCCTGAAGTGATTGAATAAGTGATAGCAAATATATCCGAAAGATGCATAGGCTCGATAGAAATTTTAAACTCAAGGACATACTTGACATTCTCATGAAATGAGAACAAGTCACGTAGATCTTCTGCGGAAAGAAAGTTTCCCTGCAATTGGAACAAATGAATTATGCATTCAGGGAAGTGAGGAAGCAGTAGCACTAAACAGAAACAACAGCTAAAAGAGAATATAACCTCAGGATCTGCCTGCTCTTGCTGAATAACCTTCTGAAGCCCTTCCTTTGACATTTGCCTTTGGTATACCTGCAGAAAATTGAGAATTTCTTTCTTAGCCCAGAAATGAAAGGAATTCAAATTAAATAAGCCATCATGCAAGAGATCACTACTTTTTCCTCAATGGTTCCTGTACTCAAAAATCTATATATATAAACCCTCTTCTTTTGTCCATCCCTCCAGACTCTTGCTGCAGCCTGCATATACCATGAAAGTAAAAGAGCAAAATTACTCATCACATCTCAGAACATAAAACAACACAAATTATTCATCCAAGAAGTGAGAATGCTAATTTCTACTGGTGTAATAAAATTTACCTGTTTGTCGTTGGCAGGGTTCCAATCAGGATCAAACAAAACCAATCGATTCCCACCAATCAAATTAAGACCACAACCTCCTGCCTTACTACTCAAAAGGAAGGCAAATTCATCCTGCTTGATGGATCAAATGCCTCTTAATTAGGCATCCTCATTTAACATAGAATTTCAAGCTAAAACACATACCTTTGATGGATCATTGAAACGATTAACCAATTTTTGTCTTTTACTAATTGATGTAGTACCATCAAGTCTTAGGAAGGGATATCTCCGTTCACGGCATAGTTGAGCAAAAAGATCCAATGTCTGAAGTCACAAGACAGGAACTTTTCACAAGAGAAAAACAAAAATAGAGGAAAGACTACACATAGATTCCCATTTCATGAAAGACACACAGAAACATTCAGAAACAAACATTATTGAGAAAGACCCCTATAGAAGTTAAAAGGATTCCACAAGTATTGGAGGAATTTTTTTCATGTTGCAATCTTCTTGGTTTGCATTACAATCTCATTGGACTCAAGTAGTAAGGAAAGGGAAGAGAACTTTTCTGGCACCATGAGAATTAAGTTTCTGAGTCACTATTGAACATAGAAACTTAAAAAAAAAAAAAGTGCAGTAGTATTGAGGAAGAGGGGAAATTAATTGACATCGGTCAAAAGGTTATACAAACTAGACATATTCAAGTAGAGTTTACAGTATTGACCACGAAGGCATTCTGTAAATTGTTAATCTTAGAAACAAAATCAAGTACAGTTACATCACTTCCAGGGATTGCAAGGCATTGTATCAATTACCAATATTTAATATTTAGTGGTTGCTGCCAAATTAAATGAGGATCCCTAGTAATTGAACTCCACCTTGAACCAATTATATCATTTAAGCAATATCACTACATGGAGACGAAACTTACCTAAACTTTTAATACTGAGAATCATGAGTAAACAATATCACTACAACTTGATAGGACACTATTTCAGATATTCAAAGATAAAGGAAATCTCCATCAAACAGTACCTGAGACAACAATAGACAAATGGCATCAAAAACAGTATATTTATCAATGTAGTGAATTATCTTTCCTTCTACCCTTTCTGTTTTTATCAATATAATATGCTACAGATGAAGAATGAGAATCTGCCAATCTGCATGTTCAAAGCCATGGTAATGGCATAAGAAGCAAGCAGTCAATCTGTAAGCGAATTTATGATTGGGAATTTCAGGAAACGTACTGGCATAGAACTGCGAACCCACAGAACAAGATCATGTTTAGATCCCTTACCCCACCGTCAAAGAAAAAATATGAGAGAGAGAGAGAGAGAGAGCAAGAGAGAAGTTAAACTGTACAATCTCATCTCCAATGTCAACCACAAGAAACCAAACATGAACCAAGATACGTACATCACGCATCTAACTTCCCAGTCAGTCAAACACATTGTTAGTTACCTGTGTGTAGTTTGAGACTAGAACAATTCTGTCATCAGTTCTCTGTCGAAGGTGAGCCAGTAGCCGTGCAAGGACATGCATTTTCCCTGATAGTTCAACCCAAACCCCATCACCACCAGTCCATGTTCCAGATCTGACAAGGAAAGAGAAGCACATTTTGTACCAGAAGTTTTGAGACAGGGTTTTTCTTTTCCCTTTTAAATTAAAAAAAGGAAAATAGGGGGAAAAATATGTATATCAGAAATCAATCTATTCTTACCTTCCAGAAAACATCTCAGGAGGAAAAAAGCGCAAGCAGTCCTCAAAACCAGTTGTTCCTGGACTCCCACTTCTTATTGTATCATATATCAGCTTCACATGAGATTGTTCATAAGAAGAGAAACAAGTCAGAAGCCATCTTAATCTAGGTCAGAAGTACAAAAGGGCTAGCTCCTGCATTTACTGTATCATACATCAGATTCAAAAACATTGTTTATACATAACTAAAGAAAAGACATAACCGTGTGGAAAAAAAAAAGGGGGGGGATTGCGATACTAAACTCAATCATAAGTAAAAAGAGGCTAACTCTTGCCCTGATGTTAATAGAATAGACAGCCTCCCCCACTCAAGTTAATCTACCCATCCACTTAAATGGAGATTTAGTCCACTGTTTAGTAAACCCAACTTCAAACACTGATGTTTGGCATACTTCATGTGCAATAAAATAGTCTGGCAACTAGAATATGTGTATAAACAAGTTAGACAGAGAATCTAGGTTAACACATCTAAGGTAGAGAGTTTTGCAGTTTATGCTTCTCATGGACACGTGTTCCGGATATATCAGACATCATTAAACAGGAAATTTTCCTGCAAAATTTGTACCTTTGGATGGTTGCAGAGTTTCTTCAAAGCTGTTATGTAAGCTAGGATTTTCGATCGCTTTGTTTCCTCAGAAATTGCTCGTTTGACCTGTATTTGATTGTAGCAAAATGTTCAAGTTTGTCATAATGAGGAACAAAAGTGAACGTGGTTCCAAATATCATTAGAAAAATATGATTAAGATAATTATACATTTTTTGAATGGATAAAATGATTGTACAGATCTGACTGAAGAAGTGTCAGCTTGCAACAAACAACTTCAACTATCTGCAAAAAAAAAAAAAAATCACAATTACTGAAAGTTTACCAACCAAAAATTTCAGTGAAAATATGGCTGTGGATCATTAGTGTCTCCAGAAGAATCTTCAATTGGTTAATATTGAGTCTCAAGGGAAATTGGAGAGAGAAAGAGAAACAATACTTTGAAAATCTCCATTTTAAGAATTAAGAAGACAGGAAAAGGTCGACTTAACAAAGTTAAGGATCCTGGAACAAACTGCAAGCTACATTCCTAGACATGAGAAAACTAAGAATAGGTAAAAGAAGGTACATATTGAAAAGAAAAATTAAAACCAAATATGTTTCTTTTGTGGTTGACACCTCTAACACTGAAACGACCAGATCAAAATCTTCCAAATGAGATAAATAGCATTCGGCATATAAAAATATTAGTTTGGGCATGCTTAAAAAAAGATGCAATATGTTGATGTTCCAGTTTGAGGAACATATAAACCAACTACTTATATTCTTCAGCACAAACATAAACTAAAATGAGAATGATTTCTTTTATGGTGAGAATATCTCTGCTCATGCAGCGAGAATCAAAAATCAATATAGAAAATGAAAAAGATAATACGGTTACTTTAATCATTTAAATCATAACCCTAACAACTTTTCTTCCATACGTATTAAGAACAGAAATTTTCATAAAACAGATTCCGAATACCAAAAAGAAAATGAATAGGACATACCTTTGGTGGTAAATGATTTGACAGCAATGCATTAGTCCTCCTCAGTATAAACTGAAAGAAAAACTTATGCATTATTAGAAAGAATTTGAAGGCAACTTTGGTACTTCTCTATTGAAGTATATCCAAATTATGAAACTAAAACAGGACTTCAGAAAACCAAAGCGAGTGCAGTATATTCCTGCAACAAAATTTCACCTGCAAATGCTCTTGAAGCAGCTATTAAAGATTTTTGAGTTAGTATCTTATATTAGGTAGCTTACCTTGTTTACATTGGAACTCAATTCAGCAGACCGCTCAGAACCTAGCTTCTTCTCTTCTTCAGTAGCACTGGGTTCTCTAGCAGAAATGATTGGCATCTTTGCAAGATCCAGAAATCAGAATAAAAAACACAATTAGACTTAGAAGTGAAAGATAAGCAAAGTGAAGCACCTTATATATCCTAGACCATTAGTCCACCTCTAGTTAGAAACTGGCATAAACTCATTATATGTCAAATTTAATATGCATGCAGTCCCTCGGCATACATATGGAGTTATTTGAGGAATTATAGATGAGACCAACTGCCTGTAGCTCACCTCATAGTATCGCCGAAAATATGTAGCATCTCCCAAGACTCCTGGATTGGTAAAATTAACCATAGCATAGAACTCTTCTAAATCATTCTGAATATTGAAAGTGAGAAGTCACATTGAGATCACAAGTCAAAATAAACTGCATACACAATAAAATAGTCCCTCCATTTGCAACTGAATATTCACTTTTGACTTAAATTAAAAATATATATATTTTAAAAATCAAGGAGTGTCTTTGATTTTAACTCAAGGTTCTACATTATTCTTGTAACCATTGTAGTTGATCGTGGGATCATGAGTTAGTGGGATGTAATTAATTAATTAAGGAAGGCAATATTGAAATTTTAAATTAAAAATATGTTTATTTATAAAAGTTAACATTCAATCAGACCTCCCAAAATAGAAACAGTAACATCTAATTCTAGACGGAAAGAAATAATTTTTTATATATAAAGGAATCCACTCCTCCAGTAGTACCCACTTGCATTGGAGTCCCAGACAACAAGATGCGGCGTTTACATGATAAAGCAGCCAGTGCCTGAAATTAGACATTTATGTCCATTAGTAATCTCAAGATAAGAGAACTGGGGTAGTGAAATAAGAGGAGCTATATGCACTGTTCCTTACTCGATTAGTCAATGTCTGATCATTTTTCAGTCTATGAGCCTCATCACAAATAAGAAGATCACAGGATCCACTTTGGCTAAATTTTGAAGAATGCATCCGAAATGTCTCATAGGAGACAATTAACACCTAGGATAAGAAAGAGGGATACAGATATCACTGTTTCCTTTCTCAGAGTGCAAATTTGTTAAGAATATTTACCTGCAAATGGCTTTGAGTGTTGACAAAACTGTCAATGTCAGAAATAACATCATCACGAGTACTTTCGCATAAGGCAACAAGCTTTACTCTTTCCCCAACCCACTTCTTAATTTCAGCCTCCCAATTACTTACAAGACTGGTAGGGGTAACAATTATTGCCTTTTTAACTATTGGTTTCTCATCAAATCCCTGTCGGAGGAGAGTGTAAAGCAGTGTGATTGACTGCAAAGTTTTCCCCAAACTACAGAAAAAAAAAAGTACGTTAGAGCAAAAAATTTATAATGGTTACTGGTTCAAAGTACAAAATGTGACTGCAGAAGCTTTGCAAAGAAAGTCAAAAGCAATATTTACCCCATGTCATCAGCCAAGATACATCCATTGATGCCGTCAGAATTCAATGATCCTGAAACACAGTCAAACATGAACTGCACCCCTTCTCTGCAGTTGAAAGACAAATAGTCACTTTGAAATCTCATGCTATAGAATGCAATGGAAGTATTCAATTAAGTAAAAAAGAAAATTTTCAAACAGAAAGAGAATATAACCGCAACACAGAGTAGTTTTATAGAGCACCTTCTTAATAACTGATGAACAAACACTTTCTTAAAAACTGATGAACAAACTATGTACATGGGTTTCTGGCATGAGTTGAGGGTTAGAAACTTAATCTTTTGCAGGACTCTAAAGATAGTCCCTTGACCTTGCATTTTGAGATGTATGATGGACACATAGGTACTTCAGTTGATCTTCATAAAATAGAAGTTTTTCACTTGTATATTAAAACAAAATATAACATGGAAAGCACTTTATGAAATAATTGGAAATTATTCAATTTTAACCATTATGTACCTTTGATGGGGCCGAAGGAACTTGACAAGCAAAGGATCCACTTCAATGGCTGTTAAGTTACAGTCTGATTCATCAGCCCGCCATAACACCAAAGGGTCAACTCCAGGGGGTAAATCCACATTCTCTTCCACAACATCTTCCCCAACAGCTTCAGAGACATTTACTCTGTTTGTAATAGCAACCAAAGCTGGTCTGTTGGACCCCCAGGGCACAAATCTTTTACGAGCCCAGAGGCGACGTGCCAACAGCTCGTTGTTATTGTTGTACCCACCTGAACAAGGAGGTTTAAATGGCTTCCTAAGTCTTGCTGCTGCATCATTCACTGAATAAACCCTTGGAAGTAATGACTGCCTGCTCACAACTAGATTTCCCCTGGTAAATCAACATCCAACGCTTTTTTAATCAGACAAATGTAATGTCACTAGAGTAATAATCAAGTTAAAACAAATCATGTATCTAAGTAATCAAGTAAAAACAAATAAAGCATCTAAAAATTTAAGCTCAAATTTAAACTAATGCGTCAGCAATTGAAAATTAGATACTCCCTAGAACAAATCGTTACCTTAGCATAATATCTTGCATCTATAAACTAATAGCAATGGTGTATATCAAAAACCCTAGAAAAAAAACTGAGGTCCTTTACCATTATATCTATGTAGCATAGGATACCTGTACACAGTATATGAATGTAAATTCGGTCATGATAAAGGGTTTCTGTTGCAATCTAGGGTTTTATACGATAAACTGTCAGTGGTCATGTCTATATGTATGCAGAGGAAAGAAGACATTGTGATTCAATTAGAAGAAATTGAAGGGACCTCAGAAGAGCGTCAACGTTTTGGGACTTTCGGTCTTTGTTTGGCGGAGCTAAATTTGTGCTAGACCTTCTGGTGGCTTCAGTGTTCAAGTTTTCATCGTCGTTATCGCTAATGGATGATTTGTACTGGAAATCGTCTTCCGGTTCGCAGATGAAGTCGTCGCCGGAATCGCTGGCTTCAGAAGATGACAGAGCTTCGTCTTCGTCTTCCATTTTCGATGGCTCAACGCACCATCTGCTTCCTTCAGACGCTTACTCGATTTCAAAAGTTTGGCGGTAAACTGGAATTGGCTCCGCTATTTCTCTACTCCTCCCTCTCTTTTATCCAAATTCTTTTTCTTCTTTATGGAAATATCTATTTGGTCCTTATCTATAAGAAAATAGATATTTCGTCCTTAACTATAGGTTCAGTGAAGTTATGGTCCTCAATGTTTCTGTTTATATCGTTTGCTTCATACTTGATACATGCTAAGGTCGAGGGTTTATAATTATATGGGCATGATTTAAAGGACAGGAAACTTCTCGAGCAATTATGTGAGATTGTGTCCAAATTGTCCTTCATAAGACTCGTTTGATATAGTAACGAATGAGATACTCAAGTTGATTAGACTTTTAAATTGAACATAAAAAAATAAGGTTCGAATCCTATATAACGAATTATAAATGTTAAGAATTAAATTCTTCAATAAGATAAAGAATTTCAAATTGTTTCTTAACTTTGATTCAATGTACTAATTTAAGATAATATAACTAAATCATTAAAGTGAAAATAAAAACCATATAATCATAATTGAAAATGAGGTTAAATGTATAATATACACATATAACCCATATTCCAATCTATGAAGATCTCATCAATTTCATCTTAGATTTTCTTCATAATTTTTGTTTTTTCCTTTACCAAATCATTGTTGGGATTTATGAACACAAAAGCAGTGGAAAATAAAATTTTCACAATCCCGATCCAGGGTTCATGTACATTATGTAAAACCGAATTGTGAGAAGATCATACCT